>JARYHS010012313.1:0-39993 GCA_031002005.1 Vandiemenella viatica
AAAAAAGAAATAACAATTAGAGAATCGAGTTTGGTCTTCTGTCTGATATTAATACCAATTTTTCATTTCCGTAAAGCAGTTTGTCTTATGATTTTGAAGTAACGTTGTTACATCGATGTTGATGCATTGGTACCAATTTGATCGGTAAAATTTTTAATGGTAAATGCCTCTTTTAAATCTCTTATACTACCTCTGGTTTTATTTTGCTTTATATCTGTTATCATATCTTATCAGCAACACTACAGTTTTAATTTTATTCGGTTTCAACTACTATTAGAGTTAAATTAATGGTTATACCTTATAGTTATTTATTTATGATATTGTAATTTTAACAGTATAAACGTTGATTTTTATACGCACGCGGTTGGAAATCATAGATATTCATGTGAACTGGTATTACTTTAGAAGGCGGTGGATTTAAATAACTTGCATAGGTGGCAAAACTATGGCCTGCATGATATTTGATTGAAACAACAACAGCATTTGCTAGATTAAGGATGTTTACCAAATGATAGCCCATGATATGATACAATTAAAAAGTGTAAAAGGAATTTACAAACTCGATACACGTCTCTCACAGACGAACTTTAACGCAGGAGACCCTCAATCTTAAATAATCCTGGCCATGTTGAAGAAGGCGGAGATAGATGAGAAATAATGATAGTTAATCTTATTTAACGTATTTAAATGTCCGTCACGGCAGGTTCCCTGTTTCTCGTCCTGCTGTTGTGATCACCTACCTGAAAACCACGTATTTCTTAAACTAGTATCCAGGGCGGGCGAACATAAAATGGTTAAGAATGTTGAAAAACCGCTAACAGCAGAAGTTGAAAACGGATCAGATGTTCGCCAGGTTACAAAGCGCCAAGAATACTGCAAGCTAGCCAATTGACCTCACTCAGCTACTGATGGAGTCTTGCCTTTTACACCAATGGTGATAGAGAGGGGAAGAATATGCTTAAATCCTCTGGGCAATTCCAGCTTGTCTCTGTATCTTGCCAAGTCTCTCAACACATACAGATGCGGTCATTGGTGGCCGCGGACAAGAAAGACGTTGGCAGCTGACTGATACAAACGTGGGCTTTACTGAGACAGGCGATTGTGGACATGGACTCAGTATTGCGGATATTGCGAGCACTCAATTAGTGTGGATTAATTAAGGCGGCCATACACGATCGCTCCATCCTTCCAAATTGAGCGATGTCACACCATTATCGTGTCGTCTGTGGGGAAATAGATGCGGATGAGAATTGCTTGGATATCAGTTCAATATCCATCAGTTTCGTCCATCATGCCATCAGGCCGACTGACGGTGTGTGGGGAAAAACACGTGGAGCGATATCAAGCCGCCACTCCAATCGGCTGGTGTATGGAGAAACCGTGGTCCAAAAATTTCTCATTCTGTCGCCGACCACCGGGCAGACATCAGTGCCTTATGCTGACTACACAACATTGTACCGTTTCTTTTATGATTAGAATCTGGTATAGCAATATTTGTTTTGCTACTACATAAATATTATACTGAATGTAGTATTGAAAATAATACAGTTTTAAATATTATTAAGTAACAATTAGGACGATATTATTTTCTATTTAGAAAAAAATAATATCGTATCAACATGACTTTGGGCTGGAGATTATTGAAAAGTATAAAGACTTACCACGCCTTCTTTACCCCTGACTACCATGACAAAATAAAAAGAAATATGGTAATAGATCAATTGCTAGTATTATTTAAAAATAAAATTATGAATGCAAACATAGAAACCGCGATGGAAAAAAAATCTTTTTTTTTTTTTTTTTTTTTTTTTTTTTAAATGAACATAGTAAAATAAGATCAATTTTTTAAAAAAATATGTTGTTTTACAATATGTGACGTTCCTGTCACTATTTTCGGCCTGCTAAACTACTTAAATTTAATACATCTGTTTTATAGTAATTTTGTAGCATTTGTATAAGTTTTCATAATATCACAGAGCTTATTTTTCATCATTTCACACTTTTTTTTATTCATACGGACGGCATCCAAATGGAGCGATTGTGTATGGCCACATTTTGCTGCTGTAATTTACCAAATAGTTGCCGACGAAACACATAACATTTTCTACGCACGTTGGAAGACTAGCGTGTTTTTGAACGAGACGGCCCATTCCCACATCTCAACACACGCCAGCTGAATGCTCATTATAGTTTCACTTAAAATAATTAATTACTTATTCTCACTAAACTACTGAAAGGTATTACAGTTAATTGAAGAAATGATAAAAGTGGTTCAGAATAAAGTGCCACAAAATTTATTCACATTTACTTGCATAAACATCTACGCGCCCGAAATATACTGCAACAGACTTCTATATACTTCGAACCAGATACACGTTTGATGTAGTATCACTCCAACACGCGCCCAGACAATGCGTATAGTACGGCGGTCAACATGCCACTTCATCAAAGTCGTGCCATACCATTGTTACACATTAAAGATAATAATGCTATGCTGCGCCGTTTATTATACAAACTACGTGTCTGTGCAAACTAGATAATACAAATCAGGTTACAAATATCATTACAATTGTTCAGGATGCTTATGATCAATCAAATAAAAATTATTCAGTATTAATAAAAATGATGGGGGGAGGGGGTTGTGAGAATGTCACGATATGGACGTAGTTATGTGGACTTAGTTTTGTGGATATACTCTCAGTATTACGGAGGAGGATCTAGAAAGATAATTGTATCGATGTTCCAGGATGTTTGGAGTGCAAGGCGTCCATAAACTGCATGCTCGCCTTTGTACTTTGCCGTACTACGAACGTATCTGCTAAGTCCTCGACCATTATGCATATTCGTGTGTCATTACGACACGACTTTGTAAATAACTAGGTAAATATGTAATCTTCCACCATATAACCTGTCAAATGTACTGAATTACCATGAATGTTTAAAATCGGAAACAATGATCGACTTCTAGGCTTGAAACTTAACCCATTACTCCAGATAAAGCTTACCTTGTCCGTTCTTACCGCTGCGATTGTAAGGTTCACTACATTGATTCTAGAACAAAAACCGATTTCATCTTGCGGATCTTACGATGAATGTGTTGGAGGGAATTCATTACTTCGTCTCGGATATGTGGCTAAGATCTAATAAACAGGGTTGGATCAGAAAGTAATAGGACTGAATTTCTGTAGCGCGAACGGAGGGGAGTGGTAGTGGGGAGCCTTCAGAGACCGATATGTTTTCCAGTCGCCTGCGCGCAAGCGGAGAGTAAGCACGTCGATTTCCGTGAACCTCTGTTAAGAAGTGTCCTCGCGATCCAAGATGGAGAAAAATCTCGAGCAGCGCGTCAAATTCGGGAAAACCGCGACGGAGACCCTCGGAATTATTAAGGGTGCCTACGGGGATGCTGTCATGAGCTGCTCAACAGTGTTCGAGTGGCATAAGCTGTTCCGGGAAGGGCGGGAACTCGTCAAAGACGACCATCGCGCCGGTCAAAGGATTGATGAAAATGTTGCCAAAGTGAAGGCGATCCTGGACTCCGACCGGAGCACAAACATTCGACTGGTTGTTGATGACTTAGGGATTTCATACAGTAGTGTCCCAAAAATTACTACCGAGGATTTGGCCATGTGAAAGGTGTGTGCTCGGAGATAGTGAAATGAGCAAGGAATGGGAATAAGCATCTGTTCCTAACGTCATCCACATTTCTTACGTAATAGCTAAGAAACAGAAATCTGCGTTAGAGGAATTACTGTCTGCTTTCTGGAATTGTAGTGACCTGAGGAATTCTGCGATGCAGCGAGAGGAAGGTACCATCGCGGTACTCGCCCCAAAACTGAAAAAGTACTAAGTCACTGCTCTTCCCCTCCATTAACTACATTTCGCATCCAGTGACTTCTTTATCTTTCCTGGGTGAAAAAGTTGAAGTTATTGTGGAAGTTTAACAATTGTTCTTCAGAGAATTGCGGGACGAGTATTATCATAGACTGAGCAAGGCAATGCTTCCAGAATTATGTGACTATCCAGATTTAATAGTGATCAATTCTGTGATTAAACCCAGTACCTCATAATTTAAGCGGTAATATAAGCGATAATTTAAAACTTCATATACAATCACTTATTGGTTGAGGGATGGAACCATAAACTGGATTTCTTTTACAAAACCATCTAATTTTAAACCCATTTTAACAAACCAGACTAATTTATTATTGATATTTAATAATTCTGCATTCATTTGAATGTCTCACAATAGCCAAAAAATTCCCTGTTTAAGTAAGAATCTGTAGTAATTGGCATAAAGCTTCTGACGCACCAGACGTTCTTGTCACTGCATATCTCACTGTTATTTTATATTCCGCTAATTGTATGATATACCATTCGTCAGACGGTTTATGCCCTCTTTTTGATGTATGGAGTTACTTGCTTTCGATAGGTTGCAAGTTTACTATCGATAAAATTTTCTCATTAACTTCTTGATTTACTGTCATAAACTCAAGGATCTTAAACTTCATTCAGATAAACTGCGATTAATATACTAACTTGTCTCGCAGTTAGATTCACAAATACAATCTATAATATGTCGTAACGGTAAGTGATCATTAAAAAAAAGGAATTAATTACCGAAACTTGCAATATTATCTTAAGAGGAGGAAGTGAAAAGACACACGTTCTATGGTACTTGAACAAGAGTATGTAGCACTTGCTACTATGGAAATATTGCAGATCCGCTGGGATGATTGCTTTTCTGGGATTTAGGGATAACATAAAATCTTTATTTCATTTCGTTCGTAGCAGTCAACACCAGCCCAGAGCTGTTACACAGTTTGTAACACTAGCACTGACCGCGCTCCATCAGGGTGAAGGCGCTAATTAGTCAGTCGCGTCTAACTTCGACTCACAACAACATTAGTATAATGAGGTAATCTATTGCTATATATTTATTCCATGCTGAGCTTATCTAATATTTCATGATTGCATTAAATTATTAACTGTCTCATGTCACTCCACCCTCCAGCTTATTTTTGAGATTGAAGATTGATTCAATACCAAGCCTACTATCGTTGCTACCCAACCGGTGGCGTAGCTAGGGGGGCGGTGGGGACGGTCCGCTCCGGGTGTCACCCGTTTGGGGTTGACATCCGCATTTCGAAAATAGTAATCAAAATTAGTATAATACAATTTATATATATATAGACTTCTTTGATCCTTTATTGTCGAAACTCGTCTACTTTTATTGTTTTGAAAAATTGTTGATATAGCGCTTTTTCAAATGCGATCCAGGAGGCTGTGCTCTTTCGTTACAGTATAGTATAATTGTTGGCAACACCGTGCGCTTAAACAAAGAGATCAGCTCCCTGTAGCTCCAACAATCACAAGAAAACGTTGAGCTTGCCTTCGGTCACCGTTGTTTGGTTTGTTAGAATCGGCGGTGGATATAATGTAAGTTGTCTTGTATAAGGAGAGGAAGTTTTAAAATTAAAGGATATATATATATATATATATATAAAATTGATAAAATCATGATAAATGGACAGTTAAGTTGTAAATCCTCGAAAATATTTAAAGAAAATGTTAGATTTTCCTTTGAAAATGAAAAAAAAAAGCAACGAAGTCTATGTCGAAATACGCGTAGTCTAGGCTTCAAAATTGTTTTTCTCATTTAGAATTCCATTAGCTTTCTAGCTAAGATTCACAAGTGCCCTGAAGTATTTTCTAATATTTTTTAAAATTTATTATCTGACAGATTCGTGTTGCATAAATTGAGTATATTTCGCGTTATCCGATTTACACTCTGCGTACCTGCCTATTGTCGACAGTGCACCTATACTCTATATGAAATCGTTCATGTTCGAATTTATGCAAATAAAAACTGTGCATTAAACTAGCAATACTATCAGGTTTCAAGTCAATCCGAACGGGTCCAGGTGTTTGTTGATGGTATCATCTGTCGTTGCTAATCAGTTTTTGTAGAGCATGTGTTTAAAACAGTCGGAACTGCGTATCTTGCTATCGAAATCGTAACATCAGTAAGCACTTTAACACTAGGTTCATTAAGTTTGCTATGCTTTCTACAGATCGAGAATATTCAAATATGATGGAGATGAAATAAATAAGCGTATGATTCTCTAAGAATTTTCCATAATTTATTTAGAAAAGAAGAAAATTTCTATTATGGGTAACCTCTCTATCGAATACAGGTACCTAAATTCGTATGGGTTCTTTAAATCTACAGGGATGTCGAAATGATGTTCCTGAACAAAAATCATAATCTGAAATCATAATCATAAACTGAACGAACATTAGAGCCGTTTACAACATTTCTGTTAATACTCTTTAGAGCGGCGCTACAAATATAAAATTTACACATGGAGACGGTCTTCAGTACATACAATGTGATGAAATGTACCAGAAATGATACCAATACTAGTAGATTAAATATAAAAATAGGATCGAATGCAATTCGAGAAGTAAGTGGATTCTGTTCATTAGGAAGCAAAATTACAACTGATGGCCGAAGCAGGAATGATGTTAAAAGCAGAATAGCACTATCAAAAAGAGCCTTCATGAAAAAGATAAATCTTTTAGTTTCAAATATTGCTCTAGAAATTAGAAAAAACTTTTGAAAACCCTATGTGTGGAGCGCAGCACTTTGCGGTAGTGAAACATGGACTTTAGGAATGCCGGAAAGAAGGAAAATTGAAGCATTTGAAATGTGGTGTTACAGAATAATGCTGAAATTTAAGTGGATAGACAAAGTAAGAAATGAGCGAGTTTTGGAAATGATGGGTGAGGAAAGAAGTTTGTGGAAGAAGCTTACAGAAAGAAGAGGGTAGGTCATATTTTGAGACATGCTGGATTAGTTAATTTGCTGGTGGAGGTAGTGGTGTAGCTAGGTCAACAAGGGACCCGGTGCAAAAAAATTATTTTTGTTCAGTCTGCCAGTAAAGGCCCCTGCCAGGCAGACCTCACACACAACGCGCCTGCACGCCGGGATACATATACGACTCCAAACAGGCGCAAAACAAACCAGGAAAACAAATAGAATCATCTAGAAGCTAAGTGGGACTATTTCTTACAGAGGTCGCCGTGCTTCTCCGCACAGAACCAAATTCCACCCCGAGGGTCGTCGTTCCGAGATCCCTACAACCGACAATCCTCCAAACTCTCCACCAAGGACACTGGGGAATTGCCCGCACCAAATCCCTTGCCAGACGCCATGTATTCTGGATCGGCCTTACCACGGATGTCACGGAGATGGTGCGGCGCTGTACCATCTGTGCCCAACAACTGCCCCGCCCCCCTCAAAAGTTCCTTTCCTGGCCGGCACCGTCCGGACCCTGGGAACGCATTCACCTCGACTTCGCTGGCCCGTTCCTAGGCCACCAGTGGCTCCTAGTGACGGATGCCTTTTCCCACTTCCCATATGTCGTCCGTTGCTCCACAATCACCACAGAGGTCACCATTTCAGCCCTCACGAAGATCTTTTCCATCGAAGGATTGCCATACGCTATCGTCACAGATAACGGACCGCAATTTCGAAGTCGGGAATTCCTATCCTTCTGTACCGCCAACAATATCCAACACCTCCTCACCCCGCCCTTCCACCCCCAATCTAACGGGGAGGCGGAACGGCTAGTCAGAACATTCAAAACCCAAATGACCAAATACACCACAAGTCACAAACTCGAAGAGGCATTGACACTCTTCCTCAGTTCCTATCGAACCACTCCAGTGGGGGCCAAAAGCCCGGCGGAATTGCTGCATGGCCGCTAACCTCGCACTTTCCTCCATCTCCTCTTACCCCCGCCAAAAGTACAGGTACATTCGGGCCCATTCCGTTTCACCCCGGGCCCGCGGGTTTGGCTCCCGGGCCGGTTGGCTTCCGGGGGTCATCCAGCGGCCCCGGGGCCGCCAACTGTTCGACGTCAGCCTGGATGGCCGGATAGTGCGACGCCATCGAAACCAACTACGTCCCCGCTACCCCACGGCACCGTCCTCTTCCACCACGGCACGGCCATCCACTTCTTCCTCTCCTTCCCTGCCACCTCCACCACTCCTGCCGTCTAACCGTTGCTCAGGGACAGTTACAGCGCCACCAACGACGCCACAACCTGTCGGTCGCTCCGACACCCTTCAGCCGCAGCCTCTCGACCACCTGCGGGGACCATCTTCAGCGCCCCCCGTACAGCCCCCGGCCATCGACGCCGACGAACCGATGCCGTTAGCTCCACAAGTACCTCCACCACAACCTGCACCACGACGCAGGTCGGCACGCATCGCCAGGGGAACAGCTCCGTACTCCCCTGGAGGTAGCCTTCATAGTCTGCTCCAGGGCGCCGCGGCTGACGACCTCGCAGACGTCGCAGACATCGCTTCCACCCCCCCCCCCGGGAGGGAGGTATGTTCAGTCTGCCAGTAAAGGCCCCTGCCAGGCAGACCTCACACACAACGCGCCTGCACGCCGGGATACATATACGACTCCAAACAGGCGCAAAACAAACCAGGAAAACAAATAGAATCATCTAGAAGCTAAGTGGGACTATTTCTTACAGAGGTCGCCGTACTACCACACAACGGAATTCCTGCGCCAGGCCGCCTATATAAGCGTAGCCGGCCGCTCCACCGCCAGTTCCAGCCTGACCGCTGAACCAGCGTCAACTACAGAAGACCACCGGAAGTTCGCGAGAAGTAGAAGCCGTCACTCTACCCCGGATCAGGACCAGGCTGAAATTCTCGACGGTCTTCTGATAACTGTACCCACATTTGTTTATGGTTTACCTGTTGTATTGTGTACCGAGTAATAAACTTCAAGGAACCGTTAAGTGTAGTTCACTTCAATTTTGGGCCCTTTTTTTTGCTTTGTGTTGCTGGTAAGGGCCCCCTGAGCTGAGGTTGGGGCCCTTGAGTTGTGCTTAGGGACCCCCTGAGCAATGGTTGGGGGCCCCTCTGAGCAGTGAGAGGGCCCTTAGTGAGGGGCTTCCTGTGTCTCAGGGGCCTCCTTAGACGACTGTAGAGCTAAAAAAAAAGGTCGCCAGTTTTCCAATGAAGGCTCGTGGGCCTCTGAACTGCACTTTGGGGCCCCCAGAGGTATCCTTGGGGGCCCACTGAGCATAGGGGTTCCGGTGCACTGAACCGCCTAGCCCCATAGTAGCTACGCCCCTGGGTGGAGGGAACAGTCGACTGTAAGAACTGTAGAGGAAGACAGAGATTAGAATATATGAAGCAGATAATTGAGGACGTGGGCTGTAGGGGATATGTAGAGATGAAGAGGTTAGTACAGGATAGGAAGGGATGGAGGATTGTATCAAACCAGTCAAAAGACTGATGACAGCAAAAAGAAATAAAAAAAATTAATCTTCATTTCTGGAAAAGCTTTGATTTTTTTTAATGCGATGATGCTAGGACTCTTCCTACTTTTTACGAACATCTGATGAACATGGATGAAAAAAAAAGACACTTATATTAAAGCAAACAATAACATGAAAACAACATTTGGTCGTAAGGGAAGGGAAATTTCCGAACTCTCTCTATGCCCTTCTCCACAACCAGCAGGCCGACACAGGTCCGCACCTTCAAAACATAGACCAAACCAATGATAGCCGGGTGCCGGCCAAGTGTCATCTGGACAAACTTCCATCTGGTGAGTGTCAACACTAAGAAATCTGTCGGTGCGTAACAGTATCGGGCAAGTGAGGCCCAATCTTCAGAGAAGTTAAAATTAATCTAAAACCACTTTCGATCACCGAGCTTGCCATATTGACTCTTGAACAAGAAGTAACTAAAATTGTTAATTTTTAAAATGTGAATTACGAGTTTGAAGCTGTTAAAGCTAGAAAGAGGAGATTGTGAAAGCAGTTGTTTTTAGTTTATGGGTATATCTTTTAAATGTTACAATTTTATTAAATATTATTTTTGAATAACAATATATTTTTATTTGATTATGTTTTATTAATACCATATTTTACTCTTACAAGATATATTTTATTTTATTTTGAATTTAAGTTTTCATGGGGTGACACCATCGATATCCGCCCCGGGTGTCACCCACGCTAGCTACACCACTGTACCCAACTATATCGTAATAGTACTAACCATGCCATCATACCTATATTGCAATCGGTGTGTTTACGAATTATTATCTTTATCTGAAGTGTTTGTAATAGTGTTCCTTCCTTCATAACGTATTATTAATAAATAGCAATTGCTTTAATATGAGATATAAGTCTTTCTCGGCGTATCTTCGATATAAATTCTTCTCGGGTTTGCCGCCGAATCACATTTTCTACTGTCGAGCTTTCGGCGACTTTCACTGCCGCCATCATCAGGTCTGTTGTAGCTGAAGGAACAACAAAACCTGGACTGAATAGCGGAACTGAACGAGACAGGAACGTTGTCGACTTCCGATTGGCTGACTCCAATGACGTAACCATTACGTGACTGCGATTGGTCGGTTGCGGAACCAGGCGTAGATATATACCGGCGTTGTACTGATAGTTGGCTCCACACTCGACAGCTCAGCCATGGCAGACACCGCTGCATCTACTGACGCCGCTGCGACGCAGAAAGCCAAGTTGAAGAAGAAGAGGAACAACAAGTTTTCGTTCCCAGGAGAAATCGGCTTCTACGCCGAAGCCTCCTTTCTACCGGCAGGAGCTTCGGAACGCGTTGTTGAAAGCATCAGGCCTGAAGAGTGGTCGATGAAGCTATGGAGACGTCGCCTAGACCGCGGAAACCCCAAGAAATGGAAGTTCTTCATCGCAATCCTACTGGATGATCTGCAATTCAGCTGGGAGGTTCCAACTAGCGACTTCGCCACCTTTGAGATGGTTCTCTCAAGTCGAGAACATAGTCATCTTGCAGAGAAGATTCTCCCAGCGGGAGTCGCAGAGTGGCCGGAAGCGCTAGTGTTTCCGACCCCTCTAGCTAGCGACTTCGACTGGGAGAAGTACGCCGACCTCTTAAGGGGACGATTCAAAACGTTCTGTTTTGATTCGACGACCGGCCGTAACTTCCTGACCACTCCGATCAGGAGGACACCGCAGAAATCATCAGCCTACGCAGAGGAGGGTCCAGTGCCACTCATCTCTGTCCGCTATAGAAGACATTACACCGGCATCCTGACCTATCTGCATCGCCGCACGAAGCTGCCCCTATTCTGTTGGCCTGACCAACAAGGGGTAAAGATACTGCCGGCCTGCCCCCACGACTTCGAGACAGCTATAGACATCCTACAGAATCGCTCCACCACCCATCACATCATTTTCCACGACGAAGAAGAAGTCATCACCACTGCAGTGGGAAAGGAAGCTCCTGAGCAGCAGAATCCAAAGGGCCTCAACATCATGCTCCCTGATGGAGCGAGTACCAGTGATACAACGCAGACCATCGTGGAGAAACCGCCCCCTTGCAATGCCACAACGCAGACCACAGCAGCGAAGCCGCCCTCACGCAGCCCGGTCCAGTGCTTCAGGTGCCAGAAATTCCGGCACTATGCCAGGGACTGCACTGAACCGGCCAGGTGTGTCCGTTGCGGAGGAGGACATAATCTTGCAGATTGCAAAAAACCACGGGATGAGCCAGTCTGCTGCAACTGTGGATCCAAGCACGCAGCATCTTTCCGCGGTTGTGACAAGTGGAAGCAGCAACTTCGCAAGACTCGGCAGCACCGGAGTCCAAGGCTCCATACGCAGCCCGCACCAAGTCCATGAAGTGAGCAAGACACGCCCACAGCAGCGTCAGTCGAGTTCTGGATCGCCACAGCAGCGTCGAGTTCCTCTTCACCATCCAGCAACAAGACAGAAGAAGAAGTCGGAGCCTCAAAGGTGCGATGGAGCTCACACCAGCCGCTCCTACACCCGCCAAGTTACAAGACAGCGAGAAGACCGACTGGATGTTCTCATCGATCTTCTCAAGAACCTCGTCAACCATTTGGCTTCAAAGGAAGACTTATGTAACACGCCGCGGCAGCCCTAAGGGCACCACAGCAAAACGGAGGACCATTTCTGAGATGACGGATGCGCCGGCATCCCATCTTGTGAAGAACCATCATCTGAAAACAACAGCCAACATTACGACATTTCAACGGAGAAGATAGGACTCATCAAAACAACTTGGAGGCAATGTCTTCGGACAAAATACTCCACTGTACACCTGCTCAAAGGAGCTGTGAATAGGCTGAATGCAAGTTGGCTCCACAGTACAACGCCGGTGAATATCTACGCCTGGTTCCGCAACCGACCAATCGCAGTCACGTAATGGTTACGTCATTGGAGTCAGCCAATCGGAAGTCGACAACGTTCCTGTCTCGTTCAGTTCCGCTATTCAGTCCAGTTTTTGTTGTTCCTTCAGCTACAACAGACCTGATGATGGCGGCAGTGAAAGTCGCCGAAAGCTCGACAGTAGAAAATGTGATTCGGCGGCAAACCCGAGAAGAATTTATATCGAAGATACGCCGAGAAAGACTTATATCTCATATTAAATACCTCTACGGGGAGGATATGTACAAACAAGTAAGACATCTGGAAAAGTTGCGGAGGAAGAAAGCCAGACTTCTGTGTTCCTTGACTTTCTTATTGAGATGTCGGGATTCCAACATTTTGTCTGGTTGGCCATTGCATTGCTAGCACTAAAGCTAACCGTATTTTGCGTCGCGCCGGTTTTGCGCTCCTTCGAGAACGCATTCGTCACACGCGGTTTGAGCTTAGCTGTAACGCACAAGAATTATTTCACTGCCATCTGGAGCTTGCAGCCAAACTGTCTCCGACCTCTTGGGAATGGGTGGATGCCACTACTTCTGCACAAGGTATCATGGAGTTTGACAGAACATCGGCAAGACAGATTTCCAAGTTCAATCGTCTATCACAGGCACACTGGCCTTCTAAGGATGAAACTCTCAAACGTGCGGTAGTAAACCTCACTGGTACACAGCTGGATGAAGCAACTGAGAAAGTTTTATCCAAAGGGTTAAACTTTGCCCCACCCCTGATAAGGTTCCTGTAAAGGATATTGTATGTGCAATTGAAATAATTGCTAGAAAGCTTCCGGGGGTGCGGATGAAGAAGTCCGAAGGGAAACGTGCAGAGTTCTGGAGAAAGCCAAACCACCTAGGCCCAACATCACAAAATCGGAACGCTTCGCTCTCCGTGCGTTACGTCGGAACGAAGAAGTGGTTGTGTTACCTGCGGACAAAGGGAATGCCACATTCTTGCTTACATCTGATATGTATCAATCCAAAATACAAAATATGCTTGATGACACCTCTTATAAGCCCCTTAATGGTGACCCTACTTCCAGAGTTGAGAGGAAAGTGTCAGCTCTTGTCAAGAAGGCCGGATTTACGCCCGATGTCGTCAAGTACCTTCGACCTCGTGCAGCCAGACCACCTAGGCTTTACGGCCTGCCAAAGATACACAAGGAGGATGTGCCTTTACGACCGATTGTAAGTACTATTGGTAGTCCCACATATAACTTGGCCAAGCATTTGTCTAAGATGCTTAGACCTTTCGTAGGTAATTGTCCGCACCATGTTAAAAACTCGACACAGTTTGTCGATACGCTCCGAAAGATGCGGTTGGCAGAGTCTGATATTATGGTCAGCTTTGATGTTGTCTCGCTCTTCACCAAGGTTCCTTTGAGAGACACACTGCAGCTGTTACAAGGTCTTTTTGAACCTACCTTGGTGGATCTGTTCGAACTAGTCCTAACTTCTACTTATTTTACCTATGGTGGGAGTTTTTATGAACAGACTGATGGTGTGGCAATGGGGTCTCCATTATCTCCTGTAGTAGCCGATCTGTTTATGGAACACTTTGAAGATCGAGCAATTGAAACCTCCGTCCTCAAACCAACATACTTCTATCGTTATGTGGACGATACATTTGTTGTTTGGCCCCATGGGATCCAGGGTCTTTATGAATTCATGGACCATCTCAATAGCATTCATGAAAACATCAGATTCACTATGGAGCTAGAGAAAGACGGTAGATTGCCCTTTCTAGATATTTTAATCCAGCGGAGACCTGATGGTACCCTGTCACATAGTGTGTACAGGAAAATAACACACACGGACCGTTATTTACATGCCGATAGTTTCCACCATCCGGCGCAGAAGAACACGGTGTTATACACGCTTGTACACAGAGCAAAGGAAATTTCAGACGCTGACAATTTGCAAGACGAACTCGAACATCTCCGCCATACCTTCATGCGGAATGGATACCCGATCCCATTGATAGAACGGGCATTTCGAAAGAAAAAGGCAGATGTACGTAATATTGAGGAAGAAGAACAGCCTAAAGATCTTGCCTTCATCCCGTATGCAGGTAGCATCTCGGGGAAAATCGGCAGGATTTTAAAACGATATGGAATCAAGTGCATTTTCCGCCCTCCTGCCAAAATACGGGATTTGCTGCGTCCTGTGAAGGATGATTTGGGTCTAAAAACACCGGGAGTGTACAGCATACCGTGCCAATGTGGTAAGAGTTATATTGGTCAAACCATCCGCATTATCCAGGCCCGTGTGACTGAACACCAACGCAACATCCGGTTGTTCCAACTAGAAAAGTCTGCTGTGGCACAACACGTGATCGAAAATGGTCACAGTATGGATTTCGATAAGGTGAGAGTTTTAGCCAAGTGTTCCTTCTTCTGGGAATCTGTGATTAAAGAGGCGATTGAGATACGCCTGAATAATAATAATATGAACAGGGACTTGGGTGTATGGCTCAGTGACGCATGGAAGCCAGTTTTTGCCATTCTTAAACAACCAAGTGTCTCGCTGACGGACGATAGGAGAGTGGAGCAGCAGCAGCACAGCACCGTCACTGCCTATGTCTTAGTAGGCAGGTGGGGGTGGAGGATGTTGTCCGAAGACATTGCCTCCAGAAGTATTTGGGTGGTGCAAAACTTCTCTGCTGGTGTGTCTTCTCGGTGGTGTAAGTTGTTGATTGTTGTCGTCTTCAAATGATGCTTCTTTACTAGATGGAATGCCAGCACATCTGCCATCCCAGAAATGGTCATCCGTTGTTGCTGTGGTGCCCATTAGGGCTGCCGCGGCGAGATTCGCAAGTCTTCCTTTGAAGCCAGGTGGTTGACGAGGTTATTGAGAAGATCGATGAGGGCATCCAGTCTATCTTCTCGCCGTCCTGGGACTTGGGAGTGGCTGGTGCGAGCTCTGTCGGTCTTCTGAGGCTCCGTCTTCTTCTTCTGTCTTGTTACTGGATGATGAAGTGGAACCTGCCGCTGCTGTTGCGATCCAGAACTCGACTGCCGCTGCTGTGGGCGTGTCTTGCTCACTTCTTGACTTGGTGCGGGCTGCATATGGAGCCATGGACTCCGGTGCAGCCGAGACTTGCGCAGTTGCTGCTTCCACATGTCGCAACCGCGGAAAGAAGCTGCGTGCTTGGATCCGCAGTTACAGCAGACTGGCTCATCCCGGGGTATTTTGCAGTCTGCAAGGATATGTCCTCCTCCGCAACGGACACACCTGACCGGTTCAGTGCAGTCCCTGGCATAGTGCCGGAATTTTTGGCACCTGAAGCACTGGACCGGGCTGCGTGAGGACGGCTTCGCTGCTATGGTCTGCGTTGTGGCATTGCGTGGTGCCGGTTTCTCATCGATGGTCGGCGTTGTAGCGGTAGTACTCGCTACAACAGAGAGTATGTTGTTGTGGCCCTCTGGATTCTGCTGCTCAGGAGCTTCTTTTTCCACTGCAGTGGTGTAGTCTTCTTCTCCGTCGTGGAAAATTACGTGATGGTTGGTGGAGCGATTCTGTAGGATATCTATAACCGTCTCGAAGTCGTAGAGGCAGGCCGGCAGGATCTTTATCCCTTGTTGGTCAGGCCAACAGAATAGGGGCAGCTTCATGCGGCGATGCAGATTGATCAGGATGCGGGTGTAGTTTCTCTTGTAGTGGACAAAGATGAGTGGCACTGGTCCCTCCACTGCGTAGGCTGTTGATTTCTGCGGTGACCTCCTGATCGGAGAGGTCAGGAAGTTACGGCCGGTCGTCGAATCAAAACAGATCGTTTTGAATCGTCGCCTTATGAGGTCGGCGTATTTCTCCCAGTCGAAGTCGCTAGCTAGAGGGGTCGGAAACACAAGCGCCTCCGGCCACTCTGCGACTCCCGCTGGGAGAATCTTCTCTGCAAGATGACTATGTTCTTGACTTGAGAGAACCATCTTAAAAGTGGCGAAGTCGCTAGTTGGGACCTCCCAGCAGAATTGCAGATCGTCCAGTAGGATTGCGATGAAAAACTTCCATTTCTTGGGGTTACCACGGTCCAGGCGACGTTTCCATAGCTTCATCGACCACTCTTCAGGCCTGACGCTTTCAACAACGCGTTCCGTGGCTCCTGCGGGTAGAAAGGAGGCTTCGTCATAGAAGCCGATTTCTCCTGGGAACGCAAACTTGTTGTTCCTCTTCTTCCTCAACTTGGCTTTCTGCGTCGTGGCTGCGTCAGTAGATGCAGCGGTGTCTGCCATGGCTCGAGTGAGTGAGTGAGTGAGTGAGCCATGTCAGCCTAGTTACAGCTCACCATTGAGCTGGTGTAAGGTGGAGTATATTGCCCTAAGGCATTGACTCCAAGTATTTGGACGGAACAAATCTTCGCTGTCGGTGTGTCTTCATTTTGGCTGTAGATGTCTTCTTCGAATGGTGTTTCTTCACAAGATGGAGTGCCGGCGCATCTGCCATCTCAGAAATGGTCATCAGTTTATGCTGTGGTGCCCTCAAGGCTGCCGCGGCGTGTTTCGTAAATTTTCCTTTGAAGCAAGGTGGTTGACGAGGTTCTTGAGTAAGTCGACGAGGGCATCCAGTCGGTCTTCTCGCTGTCCCGGGTCTTGGCAGTTGCAGGAGTGGCTGGTGTGGGCTCTATCGAACTTATGAGGCTCCGACTTCTTCTTCTGTCTTGCTGCTGGATGGTGGATAGAAACTCGACGCTGCTCTGGCGATCCATTGCTCGACTGCCGCTGCTGCCACCAGAGTAGCCATTCACGTTCATCCTGAAACAGAAAAAGAACAGAGTATGCTGGAGGTTGTTGTCTTTCGACATTTCCTCCGCGGGGATTAGTGATGGGGTAAAAATATTGCGTTCGGTTTGTCGTCACAGTTGGCTAGTCATTGTTGTCATATTGTTGGGGCGTCTTTATGTCTAAACTGTCAGATCCAGTGGTCTTCTGTGTCGGCCGGGACGAATTTCGTACCGGCCAAGCACGCTGATCAACGGATTAGTGCTGGTTTCCGCCTTCTTGTAGAAGGCAGTGGCCAGCACTCGGAAGCGGTCCCTTAGGGGCATGATGCCGGTGGCTTCATGAAGGGCCGCTGTCGGGAAACGGTGGGGGAGGTGGAGGGCACGTTTAAGTGCCCTGTTCTGGACTACCTGCAGTCGTTGCAGGTGGGTGTGAGCGGCATATCCCCACACTGGGCAGGCGTACTCGAGGAGTGGCCTGACCAGGGTGAGATATATGCGCACTCCCAGGGACGGTGACAGTGCACTGTTCCTGTTCAGGAGGGGGTAAAGCTCGTTCAGCCTGGCGCTGGTCCTTCGACGCACATCGTTGATGTGCGCACGCCAGGTGAGCTTGGAGTCCAGCATTACCCCGAGGTATCTCAGAGAGGTACTCCAGGGAATGTCGGATCCGTTCAGCCTCAGCAACCGGGCCGGTTGGCCGCGGTTGCGTGGGCCGTACTTCCTCGTGAAAACGATGGCCTGGGTTTTGGTAGGATTGACGTCAATGCGCCACCTCCTAGCCCAGGCCTCCGTCTTCTGGAGGACTCCTTGCAGTCGGGCGGTGGCGACGGCCTTACTCCTGCTACGAGTGATGTAGGCCGTGTCATCCGCGTATGTAGCTGTCTGTACACGATCCGCCGTCGGAACGTCGGCCGTGTACAGAGTGTACAGGACGGGGCCTAGGACTGACCCCTGGGGGACACCTGCAAGGATGTTTCTGATACCTGACTTGGCTCCGTCCACCTTCACGTGGAAGGTGCGGCCAAGCAGGTAGGACCGGATAAGCTTTACCAGTGGCCCCGAGAAGCCCTGCTGGTAAAGCTTCAGTAACAACCCAGAATGCCAGACCGAGTCAAAGGCACGCGCTACGTCCAAGGACACCATAGCGCAGTACTCTTTGTGGGCGAAGGCATGGGTTGCTGTTTCCACAATGCGGAGCACCTGTTGGGTGGTCGAGTGCCCATTGCGGAAACCGAACTGGTGGTTGGGGAGGAGACTGCTATCTGAGATGAAGGATTGCATCCTCTTCAGTAGCAGCCTCTCAAAGACTTTACTGATCGACGGTAGGAGACTGATGGGCCTGTAACTCTGGGGGAGACAGGGGTTCTTCCCGCTCTTGTGGATAGCTACTATTTCAGCATGCTTCCACCGTTGCGGGAAGACCCCTGTCCGCAAGATGCGGTTGAAGATGTCTGCCAGAAACCCGTGGGCTTCAGGTGGCAGATTCCTCAGGCATCTGTTCCCGATCCCGTCGTGGCCAGGAGCCTTGTTTGGCCGGAGCCTTGCAAGACAGCTGGCCACTTCCTCAGGGGAGATGGGGTCTATCTCCTCGTCTCCGTCGTCAGCTTGGAGGAAAACGCGCAGACGGTCTTCGGTCTCTCTCAGAACCTGGTCATCTGCATGCGTTTCGGAGGGACGGAAGTTGCGCTCGAATCCATCGGCCAAGGCATTTGCTTTGCCTTCAGGTCGATGGATGGGACCGTTGGTACCTTCCAGGGGGGGGATTCTCCGCTTCCGCCTTGTGAAGCTGCGGGTCTGGGCCCACAAGGTCCCGTCGTCTGGGGTGAGCGCCGAAACTCGGGCGTCCCATAGTCGGTTCCTGTAGTGGGTCAGATCCGCTTTCAGTTGCTTCTGAAGGCGGTTTAGGAGTCTTCTGGTGTCGGGGCTGTGGGTCAGCTTCCACTCCCTTGCAACCCTGTTCTTATGCCTGATGGCAGCAAGAAGGTGGGGCGGCAAGTTGAGTGTTGGGGGTCTCCTAGAGTGAAGCGGGGTGGAGACCGATATGGCCTCCTCCACCATTTCCTCAAAGGCCCTGATTGCCGCGTTCAAGTCCTCTACTCGCTGGTCAGCCAGTGAGGAGGACAGCGACTGCTTGAAGCTTCTCCAGTTGGTCTTACGGAGGTCGTGGGATGCTGGGCGCGAGTCATACCATTCACCTGCGTCCACCTCCAATGTCACGGGACAGTGGTCGGAGGACAGCTGGTTAATGGCCTGACCAGTGACAAGGCCTGTCAGTGCCCTGGTGACTACAATGTCTAGGACGTCCGGGTGCGCTCTACCTCTACCCAATGGGTAGTGTGTCGGCTCATCCGGACCCCAGACATGCATGTCAAGTGTGTTGGCGAGCCTCCGTAGCGTGATGCCTGCCACATTTCGGACCCTGCTGTTCCAATCGGGGTGCTTCGCGTTGAAGTCGCCTCCGAACAGAACCTTGCCCCTAATAGAGGCAAGTGCAGTGAAGTCCGCTTCCAGGGTGGTCCTGATGTCCGCAGCCGCAAGCCTGCATGGGGGTCGGTAAACTGCCACCACTGTGAGTTTCCCCGCAGCGGTGGAGACCTCCACCCCAACAGCCTCGACAGTCTGCAGATCAGGAACCCTAGCTTGGCAGTGGGGGATTCCACTCCTGATATATATCGCTACGCCTCCCCCTGCGGTTAGGCGGTCGCGACGATAGCAGGAGTAGTTTGCCACTGATGCTCGGAGTCCTGGCTTGAGGTGCGTCTCGCTAACTAGACACACATCAATCTCCTGCTCTTGCAGGAAGTGCCTGAACTCCAACATCTGTCCAACAATGCTGTTTGCATTCCACACGCAGAATTTCAGGCTTCTAACATTAGGCCTTCTATCCATTGTGGTTCTGGCAAGAGCATGTGGTGGTGGTGGCCTGGGCCGTCCTCGCTGAAGTTTGGACAAGCAGGTCCACCTTCAGGAGTAGGGCTTGTACCGTCATCATCAACGAGTCCACCATTGCGCGGAGCGATTCAATGGTGTCGACCGGTGACGATGCGGTACTTGATGGGGGGGGAGTTTGGGGATTCTGCTCGGCAGCCACCCCATAGGGACAGAGGTGTCTGCGGGGGCCTGGCTGCCCGTTGCAGCTTGGGCGAAGGTCACATTCTCAATGCGACGATTAGCCGCGTTTGGGAATGTTTTCTTCGTCTGCTGCTTGGGCTGTTTCTTCTGAGCAGGGTTTCCTCCTTTTTTGGGAGGATTCCTCTGCTGGCGGGGTTTCTGCTGGGCGGGTTTGGGGGGTTGGGGCTTCTGCAGGGCGGAGGGCTTCTGCTGGGTGGGCTTTGGGGGCTTCTGCTGCGGGGGCTTTTCCTGCTGCGGGGTCTTCTCCTGGGCAGGAGCAGTACCCTGGGCAGCAGGAGGCTCTCGAGCATCAGTCCCGGTCTGGGGCCGGACTTTCTGCTGGTGTCCTTTGTCCGCTGGGGACTGGACGCCACGCATACGGTCACGGGCCCGCTTGAACGATGGGCAGCCCTTGTAGCTCGCTACATGGGCGCCACCGCAGTTACTGCACTTAGCAGTGGATCTGTCCTTCTGGGCCGAGCAGGATTTTGAATCGTGTGCACCTGCACACTTCACACAGACCGGGCTCATGTTGCAGTGGCGTGCAACATGGCCATAGGCCTGGCAGTTAAAACACTGCTGCGGTCCAGGGGACGATCGGAGGGTCTCAGCTTTTACCCTGAGATGGAGGATGCTCTCGACACGGAAGAGCTCTCTGTTCTGTGGTGTGTCAGGGACAACCACAAGAAACAGAGGCATCTCCGCGCCGGAGCCAGGACGTTTTAGCTGGGCTACAGACTTCACGTCGTAGCCCATAGCTATCAGTTCCTCTTTGAGGTCCTTCACTGGGAAGGACCTCGGGAGTCCACGAATCACCACCTTCACGGTTTTCACCGTTCCGGTGGGAAACGTGTAGTAAGGGGTTCGATGTTCCTCCAGCATCGTCCTCACGCGGGTGAAATCGTCCACCGTGGTGAATGTAAACTTAATCCGGTCACCCCCGGCCGTCTTGGCCTGGAACGGATCGTTCACAACCGATTTCACCCACTCGTGAAGTTTCGTATAGCTCTCACTATACTCCACAACGATGGGTGGGAGGTTGGCTCTCCCGGTCTTCGGAGCTGACGGGGCCGACGGCAGGTCGGCGTCCATCCTCTCCGGAGCCGGTGAGGGCTGAGGGGAGGGGGGAGGGGTTGTCCTGGCTCTGGGAGCTGGCTCGGGGACAGTCCGCTGCTCCATCGGGCCAGAGGCTTGTGGCCGGTCACACAAGTGCGACTCGGCCTCGGCCTCCGTCGACAGGCAGGCGTACCTGTTGTCGAGTACCAGCTGCTCGGCAGACAAGGAGGGGGGGGTCCTACAGGTGCGCCTGGCACGTACGTAGTCACCAGTGACGAAGCCGTGGCTTGTGCTGGCGACTGGCGCATCGTCCAGGCGGCGGGGAGTGGCGGTGGAGGGGGGAGGATTTCCAGCGGCGGCCTTCCTTCCCTTGCGGGAAGAAAGACGCGGCCACCGGAATACTACAGGCCCCGTGGCTGCCTCGGGGGTCCGCTTTAGGCTGCTTCACCTTGCCAGCCTGGAGTGGAGAGCGGACCCGCTTGGTACCACGGTCGTCGGGGGTTTCCTCAGTGGCAGGTTGGGTTGCTGGTGTGGCCTCAGGTGGGGGGGTTCCGCTGGTCGTGGGCTGGGTTGGCTGCGGAGCCGCAGGTGGTAGAGAGTTCATCTCGTCCATCGCGTTCATCAGCCCCTCCAGCTCACTAACAACGGGTGCGGGAAGGAGGGGGGGGTATTCCTGAAGGGAGAGGGTGTCGGGTACGTCGTCAGTCATAGTCATGTCAGCTAAGGGTTGCCGCTTTAGGGTGATTTGTTGTCACCGTTAGGTTGCCCTCACCCGCTGTGGGCGTGTCTTGCACACTTCCCGACTTGGTGCGGGCTGCGTATGGAGCCTTGGACGAATCTTGCGAAGTTGCTGCTTCCACTTGTCGCAACCGCGGAAAGAAGCTGCGTGCCTGGATCCGCAGTTACAGCAGACTGGCTCATCCCGTGGTGTTTTGCAGTCTGCAAGCATATGTCCTCCTCCGCAGCGGACACACCTGACCGGTTCAGTGCAGTCCCTGGCATAGTGCCGGAATTTTTGGCACCTGAAGCACTGGACCGGGCTGCGTGAGGGTGGCTTCGCTGAGATGGTCTGCGTTGTGGCGTTGCGTGGGGGCGGTTTCTCCACGGTGGTCGGCGTTGTGTCACTGGTACTCACTCCATCAGGGAGCATGTTGTTGTGGCCCTCTGGATTCTGCTGCTCAGGAGCTTCCTTTCCCACTGCAGTGGTGTTGACATCTTGGGTGGGTCTCTTGGGCAGTTGTGGGGCGTGGACGATCCCATTCGCTTGAAGGAACTTGGTCAGCCGTTGTAGTTGGTCGGGATGTTGCGGGAGAAACTTCAGCCCGCCCTTCAGTGGGATAGCGAGGAGGAGGTCCGACGTTTCCGCGTGGAGCTCGGCCATCAGCTCGACGTAGTTTCCGTCGTACTCCGCCGTGATGGGTACGACTGGCCCTTGTTCCGTCTGCTGTGTTTCTTCTTGAGATGACCGATCTTCCACTTCTTGCGTGTCTTCAGTTTGTGGGAGTTCGTCGACATCTTCCGTCTCGTCTGCTACTGGTTCTTCTTGCGGGTACGGCATGATGTTAAATCGTCGTTTCAGCTTGGCGATGTATTGCTCCAGGTCAAAGTCGTGCGCCCAGAGCGTTGGGAACACCACCGCTGAGTGAGCAGCCACGCCAATTTACTGCCTATTAATATCTGGCAGAGGGTTTCGGAGGCTTTGTCGTTAGACATTTCCTCCAAGTTTGTTGGGTGTGTCATATCCTGGCTGTAGGTATATCATCAGTTTTGGCGTTCTTACTTGTCTGTCATATCATTCTGAGTGACTAATGGTTCATAACGAGTGCCATGGGTCCGGCATGAGGTCCTAGGCCAGTTGGATAGTTCCCCAGCTCTTTAATTAGGGGGTTAGCAGAGTTTTGAGCAAGTTTGTAGAACTTGACAGCGATCTCTTTGAATCTATTCCTTAGTGTTTGGAGACCTGTAGCTTCATGTGTGGCGTTAGTAGGGAACCTGCTATCTACGTGCAGGGCTCTCTTTAAAGCTCTATTTTGCACAACCTGTAAGCGGTGCATATGAGAGTTGGCAGCATAACCCCATACAGGGCAGGCATATTCGAGTATTGGTCTGATCAGGGAGCAGTAGATCCGCACGCCCGTGGACGCAGGTAGCTTGCTGTCCTTATTGATCAGCGGGTAGAGTGTTTGTAGCCTTGCGCTGGCACGTTTACGCAGGTCCTCTATATGGGCTCTCCACGTGAGTCTTGTGTCCAGAGTAACTCCCAGATATCGTACAGTTTTGGACCAAGGTATCAAATTATTGTTAAGTTTCAACTGAGGGTCCGGCTGCGGTCGCAGGCGTGGCCCTCTTCTTCTAGTTAACATGATGGCCTGGGTTTTAGCAGGGTTGATCTCAATTCTCCAACGCCTCGCCCAGGCCTCAGTTTTCTGTAATACATTTTGTAGGCGATGGGTGACGATGGCCTTACTGCGGCTGCTGGTGAAGAAGGCGGTGTCATCTGCGTAGGTTGCTGTGCTAACTTTTTCTTGGGTGGGCACGTTGGCAGTATACAGGCAGTACAGCAAGGGGCCGAGGACCGATCCTTGGGGTACGCCAGCCATTATTCTGCGTCGGGTTGATGTGACCTTGTCAACTCTTACGCTGAATGTACGTTCCTCTAGGTACGACTTTATCAGCTTAATTAATTTGCCGGGAAACCCCTGCTCATAAAGTCTCAGCAGGAGGCCAGCGTGCCAAACAGAGTCAAAGGCTCGGGAAATATCAAGTAGGACCATACCACAGTATTGTTTAAAATTGAACGCTCGAGTGGCAGTCTCAACCACCCTCATCAGCTGTTGTGTGGTCGAATGTCCACGGCGAAACCCTAGCTGGTGGTTGGGTAGAATTCCCTGCTGATCGATGTGGCGATTTAATCGTTTCAGGAGCAGGCGCTCGAACACCTTGCTTACTGAGGGGAGCAGACTGATGGGTCGGTAGCTTTGTGGCAGCGATGGATTTTTCCCAGCCTTATGGATCGCTGCGATTACTGCGTGCTTCCAGCTTGATGGGTATGTCTGTGTTAGGATGATGTTATTGAAGAGGGCAGCGAGGTAGTCCTCAGCTGCCGGCGGCAGATTACGCAGACAGATGTTGCCAATCCTATCCAATCCCGGCGCCTTCTTAGGATGGAGGGTGGCCAAACAGCTGTGCACCTCTTGAGGCGTGATTGGCTCGATGTCATGTTCATCGTCGTCCGCAGCTTCTAGAAAGACATTGAGTCGCCTGTTGACTTCCTCTAGACGGTTTGCATCACCAGGGGCTGGATGAAAATTACTTTCAAATACATCCGCCAAGGCATTTGCCTTGTCTTCGGGACGATAAAGAAGTCCGCGATTTCCTAGTAATGGTGGAATTCTGTGGCGTTTTTTGGTAAGCCTGCGAGTCTGGGTATATAACGTGCCATCCTCAGGTCGTAACATGGATAACCGGGCGTTCCATTCTCGGTTTCTGTGGTCGTTTAGTGAGGCCTTCAATTCCTTCTGGAGGCGATTCAAGAGTTTCCTGGTAGCTGGATTCTTAGTAAGCCTCCACTCCTTCGCGACTCGGTTTTTGTGCCGGATCGCTGCTAGCAGGTGAGGAGGGAGTTTTGTCGATAGTTCAGGGCTATTCCTTAGTATCGTAGTGTTGGTGATGGCATTCATTACCGCACTTTCAAATACTTCGAGGACAGTGTCCGGGTTATCGTCTGCTGGGATGTCTTCGAGAGCATCGGCTATAATTTGTCGGTATCTCCTCCAGTCTGTAGCTTTGAAGTCGTAGCTTGGAGTATCATCAAGCTGTAGGGTACCTGTTCCCACCTCGAAGATGACCGGGAGGTGGTCAGAGGACAGGGTGTCTACTGTGGAGGCCGCAATGAAACCAGGAATATTCTTTGAGACGAGGACGTCGAGGATGTCTGGTCTACCAGCGTGGTAAGGGTAATGGGTGGGCTCCTCGGGGGCCCACACACACATGTTGTGTCTATTGACAACTCTTCTTAGAAGTTTGCCCGCCTGGTTGGGTCTTTTACAATGCCAGTCAGCATGCTTAGCATTTAGGTCTCCCCCTATAAGAAGTTTGCCTCTTATAGAAGCTAGCTGGGCTACTTCTGCCTCCGGAAACTGTCCACGCGGGCGTCGGTAGGCAGAGATGATCGTTATGTTCCCTCTGGCTGTGCTTACTTCTATGGCGATGGCCTCGGTGACTTGAAGGTCCGGAAGACGGGTTTCAAAGTGCGGAATGCTTCTTTTCACATATATAGCGACACCACCTCCAGCAGTGGGTCGATCCCTTCTGAAGCATTCATAGTTTGCGACCGAGGCTCGCAGACCAGGTTTTAGGTGTGTCTCGCTGACGAGACACACGTCAATGTTGTATTCAGCGATGAAGTTTCTAAACTCTTGGAGTTGGGTATATAAACCATTAGCGTTCCATACACAGATGGAGAGACTGCTGGAACGAGGTCTTCTATCCATAATTAGTAGGATTTGTGCTGGTGTTGGTGGTTGTCATTACTGCAGCTTGGATATCTGCGGGCAGACGGTTCATCCTGTCTATAAGATGCAATAGAGTGTCAAAGACTTTTTCTATCATGCTAAAAGCCTTTCGACTCCGACATTCTGAGCTGATGCGGCGGTTCTGAGTGGTCCGTTGCGACGACGTGTGCGTTGTTCTGGTAGCTGAAGTAGAAAACCGTGGTGGTTTTTGGTTTTCTGCTGGTGGGGAGGCTTCAGTGATCTGATCAGCAGACTCTGAGTTCGCGGCTATGTTGCAGTCAAAATCTGTTGTGGAGTTGGGTCCTGTCCCTGCAGTGGCCGCGTAGGATTGTCCGGCCTTCCGCCGGCTGGTGGTCTTTTTATTCATAGGCGCATGCCGGGGATGTGAATTGGTTGGTGGAACTTGTGAGAGGTTGTCTTTGGCCCGGTTAGTCGCCGGGGGATGGTTGCTTTCCATTTTTGATTGGGTAGAATTTGTTCCTTCATCTACTGTTTTTTTGAGAAGAGTTTGTTCCTCTATATCGATCACGGGCTTTCTTATATGCAATGCAGCCCTTGTAAACTAGCGACGTGTTTGCCGTCGCAGTTGCTGCATTTGGCTGCATCCAGAGACTTCTGCAATGTACATTCATTTGATTCATGTCCCCCCGCACATTTTACACATACAGGGTCCATCCTGCAATGCCTGGCCACCTGACCATACAATTGGCACCTGTAACATTGTGGAGGTCCAGGCGATGATCTAAGCTTTTCAGTAGAGACCTTGAGGTGTGATATGGACTCTACCTGAAACAGATTTCCTATTAGCTGGTAGATCCGGAGCCACCACCAGGAACAACGGCATGGCAACGTTTGTACCTGGTCGTTTGAGCTGAGCAACAGTTTGTATTTCGAACCCCATGTCCTGGAGCTCTTCCTTCAAGTCTGCTGTGGGGTAAGTTCGTGGGATACCCCTGAAAACTACTTGATCAGCTTTACTGCCCCAGTGGGGAAGGTAAAGTAGGAGTTTTGTTGGCTGCAAGCATGTTTGTAACATTTAAGTAATCCTCTGTAGTAGTGAATGTGAATTTAATTTTATCGCCACCAGCTGTTTTGGCAGCGAAGGGACTCTTTTACTGCGTTGGCCACCCAGTCCATGTAGTTTTTTTGTAACTCTCCTCGAACTGTACAACAATGGGTGGGATGTTGGCGTTCTCTTTGCCTCCTGTGTTTCGTTTGATTCCTGTACTGCGTCTTGCAGAGGCTGGAATTGGTTTGAGGTCTCAACGGCCTGCGCTGTGACGGTGGATTGAGATGCCCTTGCGGTACGACGGGGGAGAGATGAACTGCTGTTCATCGCGGTTCTGAGGCACTTGCGGTGATGGCTTCACTGTTGCAGCTGATGCAGAGGATAGTAGACTGAGGTCTACTGAGTAGGGTAGAACGCTGTGGGTTGCTGGAAGGAAGTAGCTGCCGTTATCGACGGTCGGCTCTTATTCTGTTTCTTGGCCCCCTTAACTTTAGGTTCGGTGGCCCGTTTCTTGAATAGATTCTTGTCGTCAGAGGTGGTAGCAGAGGTGACAGCCCCACGCTTGCGGGAGGCTGAGGTTTCGCATTCCATGTCCTGGTATTCAAGTTCAGTTGAGATGGATTCGTTGTCCGAAGTCAATGCCGGGAATTCTTCATCATCGAGAGTAAAACTTTGTCCCCAGTCGAGTTGTCGGCCGCCATTATGTCGCCCGGTTCCGACGACGTTGCGACGTTTGAAGGCTGCAGGGGTGACAGGAGTGTTGCTCTGATCCTTAGTTGTCACCGTAGGGTATCCGGATCAGAGACAACCCTACGCTTACGCTCGGGGGTTCCACTCCCGCAGGAGTGGGCCGTGGAGCGGTAATTCCCTAACGCCTCGGACAGGGAGGGCAAGGCAGTCCCCAAAAAAGAGGAAGGAAGCTTCTCACTAACTTCGCTTCGCAAGCGAGACGGAATTCGCATAGACAAGAATACAGTATCAGTAGCAAGTGTACACGAATACCATCGCTGAGTGAGCACGGCGTATCGGTCCGACTACATCTACAACTGAATCTGTAGCCGACCAATCACTGACAAGTATTACAGAACGGGGGTTATAGTCAGCCAATCGGAAGACCGCATGGCTCCCTATGCATTTCTCGAGTTAAACATCATAATTAATGATAGTAAATGTTTTTAAGAATATATAATGTGGGGTCTTTCATTAAAGAAGTCTTTGGATTTTTTCTGTGTGAGAATAATGTGAACGATGACGCTATGAGAACAGTTATTGTGTCAGCCAATCAGAATACCGCTTGGCTCCCTAAGGATTATCGAATTAAACATCATGATTAATAGTGGTGAATAATGTAAACGGTGATGCAATATGAACACTGACGTTATGCGAACATTGACGTAGGTAATCCATCGTCTTTCCATTTTTAACAACCTCGGCTTTGGTTTCGCTGTGGAGCCAATTTTTTTTTTTTTTTTTTTTTTTTTTTTTTTTTTTTTTTTTTTTTTTTTTTTTGTGGTCACATTGTGTCTTTCTGCAAGCCCGCTACCTTTGGTAGCTCTGCTTCTTTGTGTCAAGTTTGTATTTGTTCTCTCTTTTTGTGGTGTGCACTTTGGAGGGTTAAAACCCTTATCAGGGGAAAACCTCCTTGTTGTATATACTGGACAGGATCTGTGGTTAGGTATAATTTTATTTTATTGTCTTATTCTGGTTGGTAAAGTATACTTAGGGGGACTTTATACTTATGCCATCTCTTTGGTTTGTAGTTCCAAACGTCTCTTAAGTTTTCTACTGACTGCCTTGTTCTGGTCATATTTTCGTGAAATCTTTCAGTTTGTTGGAAAATAGCCGTATGTATCCTTGGTATATTTGTCCAATCGTGGAGATCTATTCTTGTATACTATTTGCCTTTAATTTATCTGTAGGCTTCTATTTTGTATTATTTGTATTTTCTGTATGTGGACTTTACTTGCCGTTCCCCATACTCACATCCATAGAGCATGGTTGGTCGAATTATGGTTTTGTATAGGCGTATTTTTGTTTCTAATGACAGTTCCTTACTGTACAGAATGGGTATAGGTTCATTAGAATACCTAGGGATTTTTTGGCATTTGTCCTTGATTGTGGTGTTGTACAGGAGTTTGGAATCTAATATCACTCCTAGGTATTTGGTGTTTTTTCCAGGGGGATTACATGTCCTGCGAGTTGTAATGTGTGTCCGGTTTCCTTCTTTTTTTTGTGAAGAATACTGCCGCGCTCTTGTTGGCGTTGATGCACACTTATTTGTTGTGCACCATTTCCTACTTCTTGCAGTTGTCTCTGCATCTTATTAATTATTGCATTGAGTTGACGTCCTGAACACATAGCAGCTGTATCATCAGCGAACTGAGCTAAGGTGATTCCCGGAATTGCAGGGAATTTGTTTACGTACACTTTAAAAACATGGTGGTGATATGACTGATCCTGTGGTACTCCGCTGTCATTAGTCGTTTTGTCGATCTCTGCCTTTTACTGACACGTAAAAGGTTCGATTTGTAAGGTAGTCTGCTATTATTCGTATGTAGCATGATCTATCTGTGTCTCTTGTTGTAGCTTCATAACAGCATATCGTGCCAAAACTTTATCATATGCTTCTGGATATCCAGGAAGACCACCGCTGTTGACTTGGAAGGTTGAAACCTTTGCTTACAATTCGGCCATTCTGTATAGTTGTAGCGTTTGCCGATTAATTTATCTTTAAATCCAAATTGTTCCAGTCGTATTGTATGATTTTCTTCAAGTTGTCGAGTAATTCTTGTTTTTAGTACCCTTTCATAGATTTTTGATAGACTGCTGAGCAGGCTGATTGGTCTATAATTGGTTGGGTCTGTATTTGCTTTCCCTGTTTTGGGGATGGCTATGATTTTGGCCGTTTTCCAGTTTTTTTGGAAGTAGTAGTGTAGCATACAGCTATTTATGATTCTTGTTATTAACACTATTGCTTTTTCTTTGGCAGTTTTTTAAGGTGCATATTTGAGATTTTATCATCTCCTGGTGCTTTGTTGCTGCTAAGTCGCCTGATGATTGTTTTTATCTCTGTTGGGCTCGTTAGCTCAGGGTTTACTGGATCCTCACACTTCCTGATGTTTTCGGCAATTTGCTTGGTTTCTTCCTCTTCCCGTTGTTGGGCAATAGTTAGTTGTACTTCTGGTGTTGCATGTTGTGCTTCAAAATGATCTGCTAAAATTTCTGCCTGGCTCATTGAGTCAAAGACCGCTCCATTCGGACCCCATGATAGCTTGGTTGCCTGGTTTTGGTTCTTTAAGTGCTCGCACTAGGCTCCATGCGTCACGGTGTTGGAGGGTTAGTCGGGACATTTTGTCCTCCCATTGTTCGGTTCTTCTTTCCTGTAATCGTTTCCTAATCTCCCTGGCGAACCTGTTCATTTCCCTTTTGTCCGCTGGGTCCCTAAATCTCTGCCAGCGCTTCCGGTGGTTGGTTCTTAAGGTACTTCAGTTCTTCTATAAGTGCTGACCCTTGTTCTTCCATTTTTGTCTCCATTTACCGTTACGACTGAGGCATGTTTTTCTGCTTCTTTAATAGTTTTTGTTAGAGTATTTATTGCTGTTATCTATCTGCAGCTTATTATTTAATTCCATGGTGGGACAGATATTTTGTTGAATTCAAATTAGTGAATCTATCCCAGTCCGTCTGTTTAAGGATTTTCGGGGTTTCTTGACTGCTTGCCCACTTCCTGATTTGTAGCAAAACTGGATTGTGGTCCGATGATAGGTCATTTATGGTTTCCAGATTTATAGTTCGTCTTATATTCTTTGCTATCACTATATCCAGCACATCTGGTTGTTGTCTTGCGGAGGTAGGAATGTAAGGTCGGTTCCTCGGGGCCCATAACTGTTAGAATTTAGTCTTTCAGATATTTCTATTAATCTTTGACCCTTTCCGTTTGTGACTCTACTATTCCAAGCCGGATGTTTAGCATTTAGATCGCCACCCAGTATGACCCTCTCAGACTATTGACATGGCACTATTTAAGTCATTCTCTGTAGTTGTTTCCGAGGGCTCACGTATGCGGCGATAAATGTTACTTCTCCATCTATTGCATTGATGCTCACTGCACTGGCTTCCATGTTCTCAAGTTCCGGCAAAGTTTTTGGTTGGTGCGTGAGGGTTGATTTTATCAGGATTGCCGTGCCCCCCTCCCCTTTGTCTCTCTCTGTCCTTTCTGTAAATTTTCATGTTTGGTATTCGGAAATTGTCTGTGGGTTTTAGATGTGTTTCCGTTATAAGCATCATGTCCACTTTCTTCCGTTTTAAAAAGTCAATGATTTCTTGTTTCTTACTTTTTAAACCATTTGCGTTGAAAATATATACATTGGTATCAAGTAGTTTCCCCTTCTTCTTAGCCATTAATCTATCATTTCGCTTCAATCCTTTGATTATTGCGATGATTTTGCCCCAGACACTTGTGGCTTCTTTTATTTCTTTTAGTGTTGTCATAAGGATGGAGATTGCCTTTTTAAAACTCATGCTCCCAAGGATGTCTTCCATTTCACTGAGATCCTCCATAAAGGTGTTTTCTTTTTGTCTTTGATTTCCTCTGCCTCTTCCTTTCTCTTCTCGGTGCTTCTGCAAATTTTCTTTTTGTTGGTTTGTTTTCACCTTATCTGCATAGCTTCTTCCTGGTTCCACGTTTCCCTTTGTTTTTGTCTTCTGACTGCTTTGTGTCGCTGTCACGGATAAATTTTTCCTTCTCCTGATTTCTTGGCTTTCTTAGTGTCCTTTGATTTGTCCTCATTTTGGACCTTCGCTTTGATTGGTCTCAAAAGGGCCTGGTATGCCTGGCATCCCTTCCACGAGGCTGGGTGATCCCCCTCACAATTTACACATTTTGCCTTCTCCTGATGGCTCATTTTGCAATTTTTTGTAGCGTGCCGTCCCGCGCATTTTACACATCGACTGGACATTTGACAATAATTTGCGGTGTGCCCCAGTCTCTGACATCGATGGCACTGACTTGGTCCCAATCTGGATTTGTAACTCTCCACACTTACTCTAGTGTATAGTATTCCTCTCATGTGGTATATTTCCTCGGACTTTTTCTCCGGGATTTAGGGTTACACAATAGGTAGAAAGTGGAATTAGGTCCCTTGTATCTGGATCTCTCTTTTTAAATTGGTGTACCATTTGTACGTCGAACCCATAATTAACTAAGTTCAGTTTTGATGATGTCCTCTGGAGTTTTTGGTGGTAGCCCCTTGATTACCACCTTTAGCTTTTTGTCAACTGGGGTCTGGTGAGTATAGAAGTTTATTTTCTCTCTCAAGAAGAAACTTCTCACCATTTCATAATCTTCCATGGTCTCAAGATGGTACTTTAGGCTGTCTCCGCGGAAGATCACTTTGAGTTCTCCTGTAATGAAGCTTTTTATCTTCTGGTTTAGTGCTAGGAAGTTCCCTATTTGGTAGGTTACAATTGGTGGTATCCTTGGAAGTGGGGGTCCTTGTTCTTCTGTTTCTTCTTCTTGTCCTGATTGTGACGCATCATCCATGTGCTCCTCTTGGTCTCCATCGCTTTCTTCGGAGTGGTCTGATAGAACTGCAAATCTGTTGTCCAACTTCATCTTCTCTCGAGAGTTTTGTCGGATTTCCTGTACCTCTCTTTGTTTATTTTGTGCTCGTCGTCTTCTGTCGTACACTGTTGTAAAGTTCAATCCTTCTTGCGGAACTTCGCCTTCCTTGTCCTATACTAAACTGTTTTCCAGTAAATATAAATGCTTGTCTATTTGACTGTTCGTTCTGTTCTTGTGTTGTCAGTTGAGTATCCTGGTCGGTCTCTTCCTCCATCACCTCACTGTTTTGTTCTTCGTCGTCGGGTTGTTCTTCTCTCCTTACCCCTGACATGCCTATGGTGGGGGTGTTGCTCTTGTGCCTCGTTGTCACCGTTAGGATTCCCGGCGACAAGAGCAATCCTAAACCTCAGCGCCCGCGGGATACTACCCAGTGGATAGTCCCTGAGACACAAATTTCCCTAACAGCTAGGAGGGCAGTTAGATGTAGGTTATTGCCGCGCGTAGTTTCCTGTACCAAGTTTCCTGAATCAAGTCCGTCACACGTTAGCCAAGGTTGTTATTCTATCTTGAGCGCTCGATAAACACGTCCGTTCGCTACGAGATATCAACTCGGAATGGGGCCAACTATCACACACACACACCCGAGCATTTTCTGCAAAATTACTTTATTTTGCAGTTTTGGTGAAGTTTTTGTCTTTTGACATTTCCTTCAATGTTACAAGATGCGTATCATTACTGTTGGTGTGTCTTTGTTTTCGCTCTGAGATATTTTAATTGTCTGTCACTATTGACAGGGGCCTTTTGTGCTTGTCAAACGTGGTCGAGTACTGTCCCAAATTGGCTATGATGGGATTCAGTGATTTTCTGGCGGCTCTGTAGAATGTTCTTGTTACTTTGAGGATTCGCTCCGAGAGTAATGGTATCCCTGCGGCTTCATGCAAGGGGGCTGTAGGGAACCGGCATGGCACATGTAGTGCACGCCGAAGTGCGCGGTTTTGCATTATTTGCAGCCGTTTGATGCTAGTCTTGGAAGCATACCCCCACACTGGGCATGCATACTCAAGGATTGGGCGTACGAGACTGCAATAGATGTTGACGCCGGTGCTGGCTGACAAGGCACTGTCCCTGTTCAGCAGGGGGTAGAGTTCTTGAAGCCTAGTTGCCACTTTCCTTCTTACCTCTTGCGTGTGTCTTTGCCACGTCAGGCGAGAGTCAAGGACTACGCCGAGGTATTTAACTGTAGGTGACCATACGATATCTTCCCCGTTGAGGTGCAGGTTTGGTGTATGGTTTCTCTCCCGATCACGCTTCCCCAGGCGTCTCGTGAATAATATTGCCTGCGTCTTGGCGGTGTTAAGCAAGATCCTCCATCTCCTGGCCCAAGCTTCTGTTTGTTGAAGGACCTCCTGGAGCCTCCTAATTGCTGCGACCTTGCACCTGTGTGCGGTGAAGAATGCCGTGTCGTCGGCGTAGAGGGCTGTGCGAACTGTGGCAGGGGCTGGTATGTCGGCAGTGTATAGGTTGTATAACACTGGGCCGAGTACCGACCCCTGTGGTACACCGGCGTTGATGGGTCTACGAGATGAGATGCCGCTGCCGACTCGTACTTGGAAGGATCTCCCAGAAATGTAGCTTTTGATGAGCTTTACCAGAGGGCCGGGGATGCCCTGTGTGTAAAGCTTGAATAACAGCCCACTGTGCCAAACTGAATCGAACGCACGGGCCACGTCCAGAAGAACTAGCGGGCAATAACCTCTGTGGTTATAGGCCGCGGTCGCACGCTCGACGATTCTCATGATTTGCTGTGTTGCAGAGTGACCCCTTTGGAATCCAAATTGATAATCAGGGATTATATGCTCCCTGTTAATGTGGGCCTCCAGTCTCTTGAGTACAAGTCGTTCTAGTACCTTACTAATTGACGAAAGCAAACAGATTGGTCGATAATTTTGGGGGAAGAGGGTGTTTTTCCCCGGCTTTGGTACTGCAACCACCGTGGCCCGTTTCCAACAGCGAGGGAAGAGCTGGCTGCTTATGATAATGTTGAATATATCAGTGATGTGGTCGACGACTTGTTGGGGAAGATTTTTCAATAGTTGGTTACTAATATTGTCGATCCCAGGAGCCTTCCTAGGATGAAGCCGGTTTATAATGCTGCGAACTTCTTCAGGTGTTATTTCATCTATGGTGTAGTCTTCATCATCAACTGAGAGGAATCTGGTCAGTCGACGACGAATGTCCGCAATTTCATCCTCATCATAGTCCTGAGCGGATCTGAATTGCCGCTCAAAATGATCTGCCAGTGCATTTGCTTTGTCCTGGTCGCTAAACACTATGCCCCTTTCACCATGCAGCGGTGGTATTTTTGTTTTCCTCTTGGTGAAACGCCTTGTTTCTTTCCATAAGGTACCGTCACTAATTTGGAGGGTGGCTAAGCGTGCGGACCATTCTCTGTTGCGGTGATCTTGGATCGCCGCCTTCAGCTCTCGCTGCAGCCGATTGAGTAGGCGTCTGGTGTCGGGACGTCTGGTTAGGTGCCATTCTCTGGCAACTCTGTTTTTGTGTCGGATCTGCGCCAATAGGTGTGGAGGTAGTTGGCGCGATTGACTTCTGTCGACCGCTGGAGGCGTGGCTCTGTTTGCAGTGTCTAAGATGGTTTTTGTGACCTGTTTGATGGCTGACTCAAGGTTCATGGCGTCAATAGGTCGCAGTCTTATCATGGATTCCGCTACGTCTGCTCGGAAGCTGTCCCAGTTGGTTGATTTGTAATTGGGATGATTTATAGTGGCTGGTCTCCAGGGGCCGAGGTCGATTTCAATTATGACCGGCGAGTGGTCTGAGGATAGCCTGTTCATCGTGGTGGTGGAGACGTAACCAGTGATTCCTCGTGTCATAACGATGTCCAGGACGTCCGGTCTACCACCATTCCAAGGATGATGTGTAGGCTGCTCTGGTCCCCAGACTAGTAGGTTGTGCCGACGTGCAATTCTGTGTAGTTGCTGCCCTGCAGTGTTGGTCACTCTGGAGTTCCAGTCAGTGTGTTTAGAATTTAAGTCTCCCCCTATGAGGAGTTTGCCTCGAAAGTTTAATATTTGGGTGAAGTCATCTTCGATTAGTCTTCTGCTCGGTGGTCTGTAGGCAGAGACCACCGTGACTGGCCCGCTACTGGTTTGCACCTCGATAGCCTTTGTTTCCAGCTGCTCTGTCTGGGGCGAAAGCAGCTCATGATGAGGGATGCCGTGTTTGATGTAAATTGCAACACCGCCTCCGGCTGTTGGTCGATCTTGCCGGTAGCAGCAGTAGTTGGCAACTGTGGCTCTGAGGCCATGTTTGAGATGTGTCTCAGACACGAGGCATATGTCTATATCCTCGTCTCGTAGAAATTGTCTGAACTCACCAATTTGTGAGTGGATGCCGTCAGCATTCCAAATGCACATGGTTAGTCCTTGTATATGCGTTCTAGCCATTGTGGGGAGAAAGGTTGCCAGGGTTGTCGGTTGTTAGGGCCGTCTTAACTGCGGTTGCTATGTCCGCGGCTAGTTGGTCGAATTTAGTGAGAAGCGTTGTCACCATGTTGAAAAGGTTGCCTACTATTGTTAGCATTTGGTCCATCGTCCCTCCATTCGCAGAATCAGAAGAATTTCTGTTGTGGTTACAATTTTGGCATTGTTGGCCAGGTTTGGGATGGCTGCTCTTGTTGGCTGCAGGTTTTTTGTTTCCCTTGGGTTGACTTTGACCAGTGACGGCTTCAGCAAAGGAGGTGATTTCCGAGTGGTCGATTGGCATTTGTGCCTCACTCTTCTTGCTTCCTTTTTGCTGGCCTTTGCCATTCTTCTGAGGTGGGTTCTGAGCGTTATTCTTATCTTCTCGTTGGCGCCTGTGTTGGTTGGTAGCTGATGATTCCTGGGCAGGTGTTTCTTCCGCCTTCTTCTCTGCGTTCGTCTTCTTCTGCTCCTTGTTTGTCTGGGTAGAGGTGACACCCCGCTGTCTATCTCGGGCGCGTTTGAACGCTGGACACCCCTTATAGCTCGCGACATGGCTGCCTTTGCAGTTAGCGCATGTCGGGGCGTTTTCACCCTTCCTCATGGTGCAAGCGTTGGACAGGTGCGCCCCTGCGCACTTGACGCACACTGGGGGCATGTTGCAATGTCTCGCAACATGCCCCAGGGCCTGACAATTATAACATTGAACTGGGCCATTGGAGGACCTCAATTTTTCTACTTTAATCCGTAGGGACATCAGTACTTCCAGTTCAAACACTTTCCTGTTTTGAGGCCGATCTGGAAGCACCACAAGGAAAAGAGGCATTACTTCAGAGCCGCCAGGTCTCTTTAGTTGTGTTACTGTTCTTATGTCGAGTCCCAGCTCCTCTAATTCTTCCTTGATATCTTCCGGTGGCATGTTCGAGGGCATGCCACGGACGACGATCTTCAGTAACTTTTCCGCCGCGGACGGGAATGTATAATAAGGTATTTTCCTCCGCTGCAGCACTGCGGTGACGTCCAGGTAATCTTCAGTGTTGGATAATGTCAGTTTGACTTTATCTCCACCGGCGGACTTGGCTTGGAAAGGCCGCCCGTTCAGTGTTCCTTTCACCATCTGGTACAGTTCCTTGTATGTGTTGGGGTACTGTACCACGATGGGCGGGATCTGCTGTTTGGAGCTCTGCTGCTGCTGTTGTTGTTGCTGCGGCTGCTGTTGTTGCTGCTGCGGCTTCTGTTGTTGCTGCTGTTGCTGCTGTGGCTGCTGTTGTTGCTGCTGTGACTGCTGGTGTTGCTGCCGTAGCTGCTGTTGTTGCTGCTGGAGCTTCTGCTGTGGCTGTGTTTGTTGCTGCTGCTGTTGTTGTTGATGATGCTGCTCTGGTTCTTCCTGGATCAGCACGTCATATGGGTTGCTGAGTTCAATTCTGCCAGGGTCTAGAGTAGGCGGAGGTTTACAGGTGCGACGCGCCTCCGTGAACCCTGCACCGTCTGTTTGGTCCCCAGCTGAACTTGTTTTTCTGTTCTTGTTCGTGGATTTACCGCGAAACGGGAAAGTGGCGGATGGTTCCGGGAAACTGAAGGCACCGATGACTTTCTTCTTTCCCGCCTTCTTGTCTTTGCTGGTCGTGGCGAGCTGCGACACAGGGATGCTGAGTTTACTATGGCTGGCTCTCTTCTCACTCCTCGACATCTTTGCTTTACCACCGAGGAGCGGTGAGGTGCATCGCTTAGTTGCGCGGGAGTCAAGTCCGTGGGCAGGCCCGGTTGTCGATTGCGTTGTGTGGATGGTCCCAGTAGTATCCATATTCGAATCCGAGTTCGGTTGCCAGGTTGTCGTACCATCTTGCGTAGCCGTCCTATTCATATCCGTTGCCAAGTCCGTTTCCGTTAGCCGGGTCGTCAACGTGGCCGCTACTGCCGCCGGCAAAGCCGAGTGCGGTGGGGCACTCGGCCCGCCTGGCGCGACAGCGCGGCGAGCACTTTCCTCATCGCACATCCTCACTCAGCGAATACCAACTCGGAACTGGCCAACTATCAGAACAACGCCGGTGTATATCTACGCCTGGTTCCGCAACCGACCAATCGCAGTCACGTAATGGTTACGTCATTGGAGTCAGCCAATCGGAAGTCGACAACGTTCCTGTCTCGTTTCAGTTCTGCTATTCAGTCCAGTTTTTGTTGTTCCTTCAGCTACAACAGACCTGATGATGGCGGCAGTGAAAGTCGCCGAAAGCTCGACAGTAGAAAATGTGATTCGGCGGCAAACCCGAGAAGAATTTATAGCAATTGCTTTATACGCTGTGTGTTTCCTTTCAAGCTACCTGATCACTGAAGTAAGCTATAATAATAATTCTAGATAAATTATGCTAAGTGTTCATTCAGATGTCTGCCAAAAAGCTAACAGAAGAGAGTAAAAATATTTACAGAGCTTGTTTACTAACTGCTAGTATCAAATAAGAATTTAACCTAATCCTCGGTACAACATCGCTGACAGTAAATCGTACCGTTTACTGGCGGTGGTCGAGGCGAGTCCAGAATCCATCTGTCGTAGTTATAAAAACTTTCACTCGGCTCTCTATCATGCAACACCGCCTGATTAATCGAAACATTTTTAAAAATAAATATTTAAAGCGAGGAAGAGGCATATTTCAAAATGAAATAAATTACATATTTGAAAATGGTAATTACATTGTGGACTGTTGACGGTTAGATTCGATATAACATGCAGCGTTCTGCGACAATGGAACACTGATCTAGAAAATGTACGAGAGCAGCAACAATGCATGAAAGCAGTAACTAAACAAGATGGCCTTCACCTATTAAAAATGTAGTAATTATGATTCACATCGAAACAATGCTGAAGTTATTTTAAAAAATACCATAAAATACTGAAATACACTACTAATTTCGAAAATCGCAGTGTCCAGCAGGAATGGTCTGAGTCTGAATCACTTCAAAATAGGAGCATGTGTAGATCAGTGAAACCATAATAAGTGATGAAAATGGCAGTGAAATGGCGTGTACTCTCCAGCGTGTGATTAGACAGGTTAATGTTACACCACGCCCAGAGCCGTAAAACCAACTGGAAATATGCAAGAAGTAAGAGGTCAAAGGGCAAAGTATCAGCATTTGAATGAATTCGAACGTGACAGAACTGTTAGTCTCCGGGAAACGAGTTTACTGGACTGTGACACTAAGTCTCTTATAGGGCACGCTGCTACGACAATGATGTGAAAATATATAAAAGCAGAAATTGCTCTCGGGCGCGACAATGATGCGAGTATGGAACAAGTGGACAGAAGAGAGTCATACACAGCGACAAGTGGTTACTGGATACCACATTGATGACAACAGCGCGGAATAACCTCTATTTTTGCCCGCATGACCGTAACCGACATGACAGCTTCGTTCGCTGTGTTGGATCGACGTTGAAACGCTGCAACGGATGTGAACATCTCTGCGACGCGGGTTTGACGCCATTTGCTGAGAGCTTAACTGGTGACAAGCAAGCCATTAAGTCAGATTCCATTGACCACAAACTATCAACGCTTCAGTTTGCAATGAGCACTTGAGCGCTGTCACTGGCGCGCTGAAAGGCAAAATGTAGTGTTGTCGTACAGTGATGGTCGCTTACGTGTTAGACGCTACTGTGGTGAAGGCAATCGGGGAGACTGCATTACTGAGCGAATTAGCGTACAAACGCTAAATGTGATGGTTTGGACCTCGCCTCCTACGTACTGAGAACAACCTGAGAATGAACCACTACAACAGGGAGATTTTAGAGCCCGAAGCACCCTCATGCAGGCTGCTCCACACGTCATATTTCAGCAGTACATTGTTTAACTTTTCTTCGAAGAAGGACGGGTGCTACTGCTTCCCTGGACTGCATGATATGTCGCCCATCGAACATGCATGGGATATAGTCGGTCGGCAACTTGTTCATTTTGGCCCCCTTGAAAACTACTGTCGATGCATTGTAGACGTCCCTGTAAAAAGCCTGGCAATGTGTTCCCCAGCACTAAATTCAGGCTCTCTTTGATTCCATATCACTACTTGTAGAGGCTCCGATTGCAGCATGTAGCGTCTTCACTCCGTACTAAATTCTCTCAGTCGATAAAAATTTCTGTAATTCTAATTGTTCATTTATTGTCATTTCCCCAATGCGTAGAATAATCAACATTGAAATCACATATCTACTTCTTGGTATTGCAATTTTCACAAACAGTAGCGTATCTTAGGGCCAAACCTAGAATCTAATGTTGTGCCCGAAAAAAGTCTTTAAATTTTAAATGTT
>JARYHS010012315.1:0-47145 GCA_031002005.1 Vandiemenella viatica
CAACCACATTCATCTCCTCTTCTTCATGGCACATCAAATTTCCAGAAGTCTAAGGCACAACAAGTCTCTCCACTCCAATAACATTTTTGGGAACAATTCAATGTCACATCGACCTGTCAATAACACATCTGTGCAAGTACTATCATTACCAACAGATAGGGTTATTTTTTTAAAATTATTAATTTACAAAATAATTATCTCAGAATCTATTTTAAATACATTTATTTCATCAGTATCACTTGCGTGTATTTTTTTTTTATTTTATTTCGACTAGGGTTGTATGGCTCATTGGTGTTGAGGTTATTAGAGCTGGGAAAGAATGAGGAAACAATGAACAGGAAGGAATTAAGCTATGGCATTTTGTAGGAATCTTATGCCATTCGCATGGTGTAATTTCAGGAAACCATGGAAAAATGAAATCTGGTTAACTGGGTGGGAATTCAAAGCAGATAATTCCTTTACTAGTCTCAAGTCCTAAACAACCTTTGTTTTAAACTAAGTAATTTCTTCTCTCTTAAAAACTATAACTGTTTGAATCCTTGGTCACTGGTTTTCTGATTTCTCCCAGATCCATTAATTTTTTATTTTTTGCTTGTGGCATTACACCTCAAGGTCTTTAGAGTTCAAAAGGAATGGGGCAAGGTACGAGAAGAAATTTGGGCATATCCTTTTAAAGGAACAATCCTGGCATTTGCCTGGAATGATCACAGAAAACCATGGAAAACAAAAATCTGGCTGGCAGGATGAGGATTTAGGATTTGAGCCTACATCCTCCCAAATGCCTGGCCTCAGTGTTACCAAAAACCAACTATGCTTGGTATATCCATCACAACTGCTACAGAATAAACTCTATCCTCTGACATATATATCCCTGCATAGTCAACACAATGCTTCATTACTACAAGCAAAAGGATAACATACAAAGAAAAATAAGATATGCTATTAAACATTGAAATCAAGATATGAAATTTCAAGAATGTGAATGACTGTGACTGCAAAAAAGTAGTATAGTTATAAGGACTGAAAAAGATATTATTAAACAAGACTACCTTAAATTGCAATGCATATAGTACAGATACTGGCAACTAAAATATGAAACATACAGCTTCATAGTAGATGCATCACATACAACACAAGATTGATGTAAGTGGTTTACAAGTTGTTATATTTTTTCTGTTGATGCTTAAAACATATGAGAATAGGCTGAAAAGAAATGCACACATGTTTGTATAAAATGAATAAAAATAAGTAGCATGATTGGGAAAAAAGTACATTAATGTATAATTCTTAAGCTTCAGAAACATATATTATTTTTTAACAGTAATCATTAAGTTTTTTTCCGACTTTTCTCGAATCCAGGATTTTACAGCTGCTTTTGCCTTATCATCTGAGGTGTAATAATTCCCTTAGAGATCTCATGACTAGAGGAAAAAAAAAACCTCACAAGGTGTAAGATTGGGTGAGTAAAGATGGTGAGGAATCGATACAAACTTCTGGTTTTGCACAGTCTCTACAGTTGCATGTGAGGCACGCAATTTTACGGTATTCCACTTGTTCAATAATAAAACAAACAAGTTCCTTGCATATTCCAATTTCATTTGTGATATGCTTTTAAGTGATTCGCCAGTCATTCTGAATCAAATCGTTGACTAGTTTGTGATGTTTATCACCTGTGGCAGTAATCAGATGTCCGATTCGTTTTTCATCAACAATTATGTCTTTTCCAGGCTTGTAGTCATGAAATTTTACTGCCTATCAATTTGCAGTAGACCTATCAACAGCATTGTCACCATAAAAAGCCTTTAAACAATGAAGAATCTCAGGAGTCACTTTTTCTGAATTAAACGACTTTAAACCTGTGCATGCTTATAGAGGGACAATGCTACTTCCACATGCCACCAGGTGCACTTCTGGATGTCATTTAGTTTGTGCTCTACAAGCTTGTTGTAAGACAAAAAGCTTATGCTTGGGGTGGAGCATAAAGCTAGAATCTTAACTCTGACCGTGTGTAGCCTTGGATGTAACAGTTTTGGCTTAGATAGAATTATACGATCGCCACATAGATTTTAACCAGAAAAACTATGAAAAGGTAAAGTTCAATAAATAGTTCATTGCCATTTTAAACAATTATATTCTTCCAAATTTCACAAAACCAAATACTGTACAGGCAATCAGACGACTTTTCCAAGGAAATGTTTTACAAGTTCGATTAACCGGGCAAGCCAGACCACACCCCAATAGTTCAAAGAATTAGATCACTAGTTGAAGAAAGCTAGTAAAAGTTCGTCACACGCTCCCATTGTTCAAAAGTTTATTTAATTTAGACAATCCCGAGGCCCCACTTGGCAAAATACTATTTTACAGCAACATTATGACTAAGTTGAATAAAAGAAGCAGCATCATTCCCAAAATAAAACTTTCACTGATGTGTTAGGTATAGAACTTTCTGGCCTACTGATCTACATGTTATCACGCTCGCGGTTCCTGGCAGACTGGTGACGAACAACTGCCCGCACGGTTCTATATTCACATAGCACTTCCTGCTTCTCGAATATTCCTAGCGACTTCTCACGCGAAGCGTGGGAACAAAACTTTTCCTCTTTCACAGTGGTGGTTGCTGGGAAGCTTGTCAGATATCAAATCGCACATCCGAAGTCCTAACATTGGCTAATTTGACCTTGACAATAAAAATAATTAAATCTTTCTGAAATTTTACCAATCACTATATCTTTGAATAAATGTTAACTTTAGTTATCATGAAAATTATCCTAACTTTAATACTTTCACTGAAAATAAATAATCTAAATATGAACTTCTACTCCAAGCGAATGCTGAAAACTGATGAAATTGAAAATATTATCTTGAAATCTATAAAAACCTGCATTCTAACTTCATAAAACATAAAAACTAACTTTGAAAATGAAATGCAATAATATTTTATCCAATCTAACTCGTGGTTCTAAGAACAAAATTTTGTTACGCACACCGAGCGGGGCGGTGTAACGGTTAGCGTTCTCGCCTCACATTCGGGAGGACGGCGGTTCGAATCCCCATCCGGGCATCCAGATTTGGGTTTTCCATGGTTTCCCCCAAATCACTCCAGTCAAATGCCGGGATGCTTCCTTCAAAAGGCCATGGTCGAATTCCTTCCCATTCCTTGCCCCCCATCCTTTCCAGTCTCTAAAGACCTCGATGTTAAAAAGAGACGTAAGGCAGTAAAAACAAAAAAATGGTTACGCAGTTACAAAATTTAATAGATAGTTTACATTGTTTGCATTTATTTTCAGCCTATCCTCATATTTTAATTATTGTGATTAATGATACTACCAGTAATGACAAATCTAATGGCTAAGCAATCATTTCTCTTCAATCAGTTTGTAAGTATGATAAAAAGTTAGCATCCATTTTAATTACCTAATCTAGTAAGAGTTTTATAATTATCAAAAACATTGAGAATTCTTTTTCTCTCATAGCTTGATATATTGTTCCATTCTTCTGTGAGAAACCACATTGCCAGCTCATCTGGCACATCAATTTTTCCATCTATCCCATTTTCTGGAAAAGATGTCATGTTGCTTCAAAAGTACCTGCAAATCAGAAAACAGTCAATATTTGTACAAGTAAGGAAGTATGGGCATGTTGCATGAAAGAGCAATAAGAATGAATACTGTTCACATCTGACTGGCATCAGTTGAAGCTGAAATGTAAATTATTCGAGTACAAACTAGTGTAGATCAACATCTGTAATGAAACAAAAGTTATTCCTGGAACTTGTAAATACATAGTAAAAAAAAATTTAAGTTTGCCTAGTTTTATATCAAAATGGCTGTCACATGCTATTGTTATAACCACTTGTAGGATAACAGATATGATATCCTGCAGTTATAACATATACTAGCTGATACCTACAATTTTGTATGTGTGGATTAAGAATTTCGTTGCCAGAACTGAATAAAGGTAGCTGTTTGGTAATGCAGGATTGGTCCCAAACAACACCAAGTTGGCATAATATGACAGGAAAGCCATCACTGTATCATTCTACTGTTGAACCTGCCTCATGAAGAGAATCAATTTACAATATATTTAAAAACCGAAAAATAAACATAGGTGCGGGGATGTGGGAAGGATTAACTAAGGGCAGCTTTATTTCAGCTTGGTTTTTCCTTCTTTCTTCAGCATGAGCACCTGATTCTTGTGTTCTAATAACTTTAGCTGCTCATGCTCGGCTAGAGCTACACCTTCGACCAGGTTTATGCCAATAAGGCATGTCAAAAAAGAAAACAAAATAAACTGGTGCCTGAAACTATTAGGCCAACACAAAATAATAGTATAGCGCAGAGCAAATCAACATCTATACTAAATAAAACGTTTTGTCTCTAAACGAAATTTACTAACAAATCACACACATACAGACCGCATGAGAAGCACAGCTTGAGCAACCGACGTAACATTAAAGATTAACATATGCATCCGTCTGTGTCACCATTCGATAAGTTCTCAAGATTTCGTGACTACAACGGTTATTCATAAAAAAAAACTATCCTCTGCCCTTCCTATAGATACAAAGCATTTCTTTGTCAAATTCCATCAATATTGGCATAGCCATTTAGTCATCAAATCTTAATAAAAAGACAGAGACTTAGTTCCACATTTATATTATTATTAGTGCAGATCACACACATACTGACTGCGAGAGTAACAACTCCCAATGGATCAAAATAACATAAAAAAAGTGTACACATACAGCATTGCTAGACTACCTAAAATTTGCCTCACATTGCACCCCTAAATTTGTGATATCTACAGTGAAACATGCAATCTGAACAACCCGACCATTCAGTCGTGACTCACACGACCAAAAACCTTTTTTTTAAATCTTTACTTTCATGGAGACTTGAACCAGAGACCATGTTACAAACATCAGTAAACAAGTGCTTTAACCACTGAGCTACCAGACCGCTATATGGAAAGGTTCTACCAACACATCGTATGCGTCTGTCTATCGCCGTTCAGTAATTTTTCAAAATTATGTGACAACTTGTATTATTTATACCGAAAAAAGTATGCTATATCTATCCTAATATCAAATAGCATCTCCTTGTCAAATTTAATCATGATCGGATTATCCGTTTAGCCAAAGAAACGTAATAAACAGACAAGAGAGACAGATAGAAAGATTTACTTTCAGAACTGGACAACTTCGATTTGACGGGAAATTTTTCAACCAAATGTATACAGTGTCTCCTTGTTTTCAAAGGATAAGTGTGCAAAGTTTTATGGAGATTGGATGAAAACTGTGGATTTGTATGAAGAACGAACAAACATACATTAATCTTTATATATAGATTTTCATATTTTAGCATCCTTGAATTTGTGTTTCCTTGGCTACGGCCAGTTTGTTTATTCTCATGGAGACTGTTGAGTTACCGTAGCAATGGGAATCTACGTGTGTGCTTGACTAGTTAGTTTTTTAATTAACTGCTCATTAAATTATATTCAACACCACAAAGGAATATTAATGAGGAGTTATATGATTATGTAATAAATGAAGAAATATTTATACAGATACAAATTAATTATACATGCAAATCCTTTCAGCGAGCATGTTTAAGGAGGGCTTGCATAAATTCAAGATGTCAAATTTGTTATTCATGTAGTTCTTGTGTAGGCAATCAGATATCATTAATAGTGTTTTGACTGTGTGAAGAATCCAACTTTCATTTTATTGTACTTGGGCAACCATGACATTTATCAAATCATAAATAGTTCCAACAGCTAAATGACATATTAAAGAAGAAACACAGAAAATCCTACTGCTATTCATTATTCTAATGAGCAGAATACTTAGCTGGCAGGTTGTACAAAGTTGTTTCAAATCCTACCTTAACCGGAGAGGATTGAAGCAGGATTGACGGAATTAGGTTATAGCAGGCCACTGCTTGATTGTGATGGGGCAGTATGGGTCCCAGATTATAGTCTTCATATAAAGGAGTTGGAGGTGACTCAAAAGGGCAGTTAGTTCTTTTTTCTGTATATTACCACAGAGCACCACCAGTAACTGAATGATAAAGCAATTGTTCTGGGAATCATTGGAGGATGGGAGATGAGTGTGTCTGGAGTGTATAAGGTGAGGACTCCTGAACTGATGACCATAACTATAATTTATCACATGATTTAAGGCATAACAAACAAAAGAATGATGACTGGAAAAAATTAAAGACATAAATGATAAAATAATGAAAGAATTTGTAAAAGGCGAGGATATGTGAGTAGTAAAATATCACTATAGCAAATTAAGAGGAAAAAAAAATCATGAAAGTAGGCGAAAAGAGATATTACCACCAGGGCATATACTAAATCACAATTAAATTAAGTATTATTTATTCATAAGGATAGCTTTCAAACCCTTCTCAAATAATCAAGAGTCATACAAAATATTTTAAAAATGCTTGCAAGGTATCAGAGTGATTTCACTCGCTCAAAGAAAAATTCATAGAAATCAAATGTTTGATAATAATAGCATCCGATCCAACACCATCAAGAACAGCAGATGAATTGAAATGCTGTTAAAATTATCCTGCAAATTTAGAGAACAGTAAAATGGCACAGATTTTCAATTGATTATGAATTGGTACAGTTCTCCTGTTAAGGGGGAAACAAATGTGAGTTGCATAAGACAGATGTGAATTAATAAAAAAAAAAAAAAAAAAAAAAAAAAAAAAAAAAAAAAAATGTTGTCTATGAGTAATATGGTGATTGTAATTACTGCTAAATTAAATTTAATCAAATAAACTAATAGGGTAAACTTATCTGATGTCAGTTGCCCCGTCCACAGATAAGTTACAATGATTAAAGACATAAAAACGACTTCACCATGTTTCACAAAGAAATAATAACAGATGGACAAAAACCATGTTGGACTGTAGTCCAACTATTACGCCAATAAAACAACAAGTATTTCGACATAATGACAGAGATCAAGAGAAAAACTGCCAGACCAAAGGGTTTAATGAATTATTATTATTATTTTATCAATTTACTGTTAAGGAGTGCATTCTCTGAACACAATTCCCAGTCAACCAGATATTGAATTTGACAAACAAGCTTTAAATTCTCTTAGTGGCTGCTGTAACTTGTACAGCGTATCCCTCAGTAATTTTTTCCAGTCTCTGACTCCTTTACCCACAAAAGTTTATTCAATCCATTATCACTTGAATCAGGCGCTCAAGGTCACATAAGGTAAAAATCAGTGAAATGCAAAAGTAAATTTGTATGAAAATCCCCAATAGGGCATGTGATCCATTTCAATTAAATTAAAATCTGTTCCATCCATTTAATGTCATTTAAACATTTACTGAGCGTGGTTGCAGACCACCTATATTAGAATACTCAATAAAATCAATGTGACCTCCTCAGCCTTCATTCATGATCATGATCATAATCCTTCAGACATCAGCAGTCCCAATACACATATTGTTACTTCTATTGTTATTTTATATAGTAATTATGTTTCATCAAATTGGTAAGCAGTACAATTATTACCCACGAATAATGACCTTATTTCTGTTGTAATGGTAAGCAGACATCACACTGTGATTTTTTTTTTATTTTGTTGGAACTGTCACTAAAATGAAACAGCATAAGCATTTTTTGTTGATACCATCCACAGCAGGCGGGACAATTCATAGATAGTTGAAATGTAGCCTGCACCATATTGACATTCCATGGTAGAACAAAGGAGCCTTTTGTTCAGGTGCCCCTTAATATTTCCAACTGTATACAATATAATACATTCATCTTCCATAGGTTCCTATATAAGGTCGTGATTTTTAGTATTTCTATTAACTTTCAACTTCATGTCAAGGATATGGAATGTTTAATTTTAAAATGCATTACCACTACAATGCTGAACACCCATTCTGCCAACTCCATTGTTGGTACAAGGATCATATCACCCGATCATATCACCCTAAACTTGTTTTGTTTCTTCCCCAGCAGTTTCAGCTCAAGATTGAAATGTGAACTGTACCAGAAATTTTTTCGTAAAAGCCATAAAATGCGGAATCTGCTTACGGCAAAAACTTTAGCACTACCCATGGAAAATATTTTTATGACTTTTTGCAACAAAGATAAGCTGAAATTTCTAAGATTGCATTATAACAAGGGAACTAATCAACATTTCAATAGATTGATATTAAATTTTGTAGTACTGGGGCAGAGCGGTATTGTGATCCAAATTAAAGTGCTTAGCACATATTTCCTCACTGTTCCTTTTTTTTTTTAATAAATAAATCATTAAATAATCGTTTAAGTAGTTGATAACCCACACAAATGTACAATAAAACTAGAAAAATTTGATTTGTAATCAGTTCGTCAACATTCAAATACGACTTACAGATTATATAACAACGTTGAACTGATTAAAAAAAAAAAAAAAAATGCAGAACAATAACTACAAATTAGTTGAAACTTTCAGGCTAGCTTTCCTGATTAAAAATAAATGATATCTGCACGTATTACACGATTTATGATTCTTAAATTTATGTGAACAATCGTCGCTACAGTTAAGAACGAGTTTATTTCTGTCGAAACAGTACTTTTCTATGAAAAATTCGACTAATGCGGAATACTTACAAATTACAATCGAACCGAAATTGCCGCCTTTATCGTATGCCTTTGTCGCAGATATTCTTCTACAGGAAATTAATACGAAAGACCATAGATGCATCCACTTTTATTTTATATAAAATGCAATCATTTTAAAATTATTGTCCAAAACAGATTCATCCTATTAGGACTAAACTTAAAGATTAAAAAATTAAAGTCATATACTTCAATTTAAAAAATTTAATCTGAAATGATTTACATACACTAGTACCAAAGACTATATGCCAATGTGAAAAACATTTATCGTTGTTTTAAATTATTTCTGCAAGCCTTTAAATATTCATTGAAATAAATCGTATTTCAGAAATTTTACCGTCATATTTCATAAATGAAATGAATAATTAATTAAATATTTCAGCATGCTCAGATTCTTCAAACTTAAATATTTGAACCGAACTAACAAAAGAAATTATTTTATATATAATTTAAAACCACAAACGTGAATCTAAAAGGCATTTTATTAAATATATTTTTCTCCCACGCGAGGACATGTTGGTAGGATGTTATAAGGTTCCGAGGACTCTTTTCAATCAATCTAACCCATGGAGGAAGGAATATTCCATCCTCCATGATCTAACCCATTCTCATGATACAATCAGTATCGTTACTATAACGTTATAACTGATTTATATCTTTGCTCAGGTGCAGAAAAATGATCTGTTGGCAAGATTGTGCTGAAATCGGAATTTAGTGTCAGCTATTCCGAAACTGAGAGTTACAAGTAATTGCTTGGAGAAACAATTTTTTTCTCCCTGCAGTCAATTTAAATAAAAGAAATGACAGAAAATGTACTTCAGTGTTTTAGAAAGTGCTTGGGCTGATATCCGAAATAAATTAATTCTGGTAATGACGTATGCCTCGTGAGACATCTCCAGTGTGAAAAAATTATTGGCAGGGCCTGCAAGTATTATTATTTTGTTTGAAGAAGAAAGAAAATTAAAAACTATTGTAAAACACTCTGAAATGTGTATATAAGAGGAGAAGTACGATTCGTCTTCATGGGTTCAATTGAAACAGGTAGGAAATCTGAATGAACTCATTCATTCATTTGTTTAGATTTCTTTCCTGTTAAGAAACGACTGCTACAATTATATGCAGAAACCTTGAGAAAACGGATTCGAACAGTGTTTTTCTTCAGTTTCAGACACTACATACGATCAAAAATATGTTTTTCTCATGATTATACTGCAATGTAATCTTGGCGGGTTCGCTCCCGGATTGTGTGGGCCAAAGACGAGCTTCTGGCAGCGAATCCGCGATTACATTACAGAGACACGCCGAGAAAGCTTTCGTTCACACAAGGATTATACTACCCACTAAGGCAGCTTTACGATAATCATGATATCATCGCTCCGCTGTTTGAAGATGACTTTTATGTAACTCGATGAGATAAACCGAAAGTGAATTTTTTTTTATCTCACTTAGTCCAGGAGAAATCGAATGTAAAAAATTAGTTATAGGTTCTTGTGTATCCTACGACATTTTTCTTCTGGCCCGGGCTGCATTTCAACCTATCAGCAAATCGATAGTAATAAAACAAAACACCCATTGTGCACGTTCGGCATGTAGTTCCTGATGGTTTCGACTTTTTTTGGAAGGGGGGGGGGGTTTAGGGCGCTTCTGAAACCAATTTTGAGATTGTGTATCTCGGGAACTAAGAGAAATATCAAAAATGTTATTTTTCACTTTCGATTTGTCTCATATAGTTTCCTAAGAATCCAGCGTCAAATTTCATGTTATCGTAGATTCCTCCTACCCCCCTCAACCCACCTTCACATTTAGATATTTTTGTTGGGATGTTAATTGCAATGTGTATATTGACTATTCGTGACGCAATACTTCATACAAACTACTTAAACATTTGGTAAAAATCGAAACATCTCATACATTTGTATAAGCTCATTTTATCTTCTTCTTTGATATCTCATACATGCGCATGCTTATTTGCCAAAAACTCAAACATAGAAATCAACCACTTAAAAAAAATTGTTGGGGAAAGTGCTGAATAGTTTACCAGACACACTAAAAAAAGGGGGGAAAGTAGGTGGATGGGGGAATTTACACTAAAGAAATTGAGGTGGTAAAGTAATAAGAAAGGGATAAATAGATGATTAAGGACGTTGTCACCGGAGCATGCTCTGTCGCACTTAAAGTTACCATACACAGAAGATTGCCATAGTTTATTTTTTGTTAAAACCGTAATTAGGACACTTGATCATGTTTCAACTTGTCCAAAAAGATGGAATTTTGACATGTAGGGCCAGTTGTGGCCCTTAAGAAATTTTCTGCTATCAGATTAAAAGTTTATTGTTGATTATACAAAGAAATAACGGTCAGGAATAATCCAATGAAGCTAGTGCATCGTCTAATGTACACTGCTCAAACCAACAGACAAAACAGGGAAATCAAAGTTAAACATATCATGTAGCTATTATTTTTTTCTAGATGGCAATTGAAAATAGCTAAACTTTCTTTCCATTTTTACGTAACTAAGGATAGCAGAGTGCTGATTTATATGCTATGCAAATGTCTTCGGAAAGTACGCATTTACCTCTTTTTTTGCCATACCTCATTCATTCTTGGCGGAGTGACAAAGATTGTTGTGAGCAAACACACTGCCTCTCCCACGGGCGCTAGACTGATAATGCAGCGTATATGTTTCACCATCTGTCTTTTAAACATGCCAGATGTGTTTTTTTATGTTAGATGACAGTTTTCTTGTGCAAAATTCTTTATATATATATATATATAGGGTAAGTCCAGGTTAGATGGACCACCAGGATAGACGGACCAGTCCAATATTTGGCTGGTCTGCCACAGCAGTGCTGCAGTCGGTGTCTGGAATTGTTATTGTTGAATAGATGGACCCACGGTTAGTTTTGCTCGGGAGTTTCATATGTAGGCCTATTTTAGAAGAAAACTAGGTTTATTTCTTTTTGTGAGTTGAAAAATAATTTATACGAGATTTCTTTGTTATGTGGTTAAATTAGTAGTTTAAATGATTTCAACGTAAGATCAGTGTCATAACCTAAGTGTATACTTGGGTACAATCTAAACCCAAAATGACGTGCTGGTAGCGTTGTTTGTCTGAACGGGGAGCTGGTCCATCTATTAGGGATAGATGGACCAGTGAAATTTGGGATAGTTGGACCACTTAAAAAACCTGGGATAGTTGGACCATTACTCCTATTATACTTTCTATATAAATGAAATAATACATATAAAAAACTTATTTTAAATATAAAAGCGTATACTGATAAGTTGGGATTTATTTCCTTTACTTAAAAATGCCTGCTTTTTATCAAAGAAAAGGCATGTCGGGGGAAGGAGAATGGTCTGAAGACAGTTTGAAAAATGCAGTCAAAGCGGTTGAGAATAAGGAAATGGGAGATAATGCTGCAGCAAAATAGAAGAAAAGAAGCATAAAAGAAGAAAGTCATGGAGGAAGAGAAGAAAGGGAGGAAGAAAAAGAAGTTAAAGGGAGATTAATAAAAGGAAGAGAACGGAAAAGAAGAAAGAACTTACGTCCTTAGAATCTGAAAATATCGATATTAATACAGTTTGCACCGAGCGTCATGGGTGAACGGTTAACATTCTGGCCTCGCATTCGGGAGGACGCGGGTTCGAATCCCCCCGGCATCCAGATTTGAGTTTACCATAGTTTCCCCAAATCACTCCAGGTGAATGCCAGGATGCTTCCTTCAAAAAGGCCAGGGCCGAATTCCTTCCCATTCCTTGTCCCCAGTCCCATCCCGCCTCTAATGAACTTAGCCATCAGCAAGGCGTAAAGCAATAAAAAAATTGCAACGATAACCTTTATGAAAGTGACTGGCGTAGTGAGAAATACAGTAAAACAAAACTAGATGAAAATTGGATTAAGTGTGTGTCATGCTCTCACTGGACACATGAAGGCTGCACAAGATTAAAAAAAAAAAAAAAAAAAAAAATGCAATTACTGTGGGAAGCGAGATTCTTGAAGGAAATGACTGCAGAATGATTGAATCTTCTTAACCATGAGAAAATAAATTAGAATTCATATTGTATATTTTCTAAGTATGTTGACTATCAAATTTACTTATCCTTTTTCAAATAGTTTGTACCCCTATTCTTATCACTTTTCAAGCAGTTTATAACTTTATATTTGAAAATAAACATTGTTTATACCTTTGATAGCATGTATTTCTTGTGTTACACCCTGATTTAGTATTGTATACCAGAGGTCCATCAATCCCTAGGAGATGGTCCATCTAACCGAGTACCCTTGATATAGATGGACCACCAAGTAAAAAAAAAAAAAAAAAAAAAAAATCATAACTTCAAGTGTGATCAATGTAACAGCTGAAGAGGTGCGTACAATTGTTTAAGGTCATATATACGTTTTATAAAAATATATAACAAATCATAGGCATTACAAAGTTTCTGAAAAAAATACTTTAAAAAAACATGGTCCAACAATCCCGGACTTACCCTATATATATATATTTATTTAGGAAGTAATTGGTGACTATTTCAGGATCCATAAAATTAGAAAAATGCTTATTAACATTATTAAGACTAAATTACAATAGAGCTTATCCATCATTGGCAGGTTAACTGGACCGTATATCTATTTACAATTTATACACAGTTTTTATTAAATTTGCTTTCAGTCCATGGAGTATTCTTAAATATTTCCCTATGTAGCTAAATCCAGTCCCCAACTCTTCTGCCTTCAAAGGAAAAATTTCATCACTCCTTTAATCCTGAAATCGTGCCGATTAATGATTATGACTATTTTTTTCCTCTCCACATATTGCCCTTTACCTTTTCCCAGGCCTGATAACCAATAGTATACCTGGGTGACCGATCTTCGATCGGCATCTTTCGATTTCTGTTCAATATCCAAGATTTCGAGTAAAGTTTGATTAAAGTAAAAGGCTTCCTAGGCGTTTTGAGGTGCACAGTTAACAAAAGAGAAGCTTAACTAACATCAGTAGGCTTACTGGTACCTGAACCTTCTATGCAATGAGGCTAGTGCCATTTTCGAGAAACCAATTACAAAAATTGCTCCCTTTCTTTTTTAAATCGTGTTAAAAACTTGAAAAGCAAAACATTATCTACATATGGAATTTCATCCAAATCGCTAGATCCATTTACGAGACAGCCTCATAAGTTGTTTTCAAAGAAAAATGCTATTATTATGTTAAATAGAAATCTTAATGCCAGTTAGGGATTAATTAATGGTGCGTGATTTGTGGTAATTCAGAGGATTCTATGAAAACCCTTGATGATGGATTCTTATGTAACTCGACGAGAAAAATTGAAAGTAAAAAATATTTTTTTTCTATATCTCGCTTAGTTCTCGAGATATCGTATCTCAAAATTTGACGTGGATGGTTGAAATGCGACCTGGACCAGAAGATAAATTTCGCCATAGCCAAGTTTGATGATGAATTCGTATGAAACGCGTCAAGACAAATCAAGTGAAGAGGTTAGGATTAGATCCAGCCTGGACCAGAAAAAAATCCACCAAAACCACTATGTCTATACGGTGAAAAAATGTACTTTCAATGTTTTATTTTGTTCATAATAGTTGTTGTTATGTTGAAATACGGCCTGGACCAGAAGAAACGTCTCCAAAAGCACATGGAACTATACCTTTAACTGATTTTTGACATGCTATATCTCGAATACCAAGAACATTTATTCTTTATTTTCGATATGTTTTGTCGAGTTCTATATGAATTCATCAGATTGTGACATCACAGTAATGAAAGAACATCATCAGTGTTAAGTTCATCCACTCCAATAAAACTATGCTCATACCTCGCGTGGTAGTTTTTAATGACAAACTAACAACCACTTTTTAGTCAAAAAGTAAACAAAGATTACTTTATAACTGGTACCGGTAATATTATTTTCAAAGAAGTTTCTTTAAAGTATCACCTCTGACAAAACCAATGATAAATTTTTAATTATCTTCCTTTTTAAATGTTTTACAATTAAACTTGCAGTGCTAATATATCCACGAGTCAGCCAGTATACAAGAACCAGAGACAATACAAGAACTGTTCGTTTAAATATTCTTTGAAATCAAGGAGAAACTAGTTATAGGCTTTCTGGTACCATGGAGGAAGGAATAATATGGAGACGACGCAAGAGACCTTTACCACGCATGGGAGTGAAGCAAGCCGGCGGAGGAGTGGGGGGGCATGGCCGGAGTGGTGGGGGCTTGACCGCTTCCCAACAAACACGGGGAATATGTACAAACACCTCAAGGGGACTCTAGGATAAACGTGACGCCGCAATCTGGTGATGGATTATTATGTAACTCGATGAGACAAATAAAAAATGAAGAATAAAATTTTTTGATATCCTGCTTAGTTTTCGAGATATTCTGTCTCAAATGTGAAATGGTTTTGGTTGAAATTCAGAAGAAAAAATTATTCAAAGTCAAATTTTATGATGAATTTTTATTTAAAAAGACGAGACAAATAAAAAATAAAGAGTAAAATTTTTCGATATTTCACCTAGTTCTCGAGATATACTGTCTCAAAAGTGAGGTGTCTTGAGTTGAAATGCAGAAGAAAAATTTCGCAAAAGTCAAATTTAATGATGGATTCTTATGTAACACGACGAAAAAACTCGATAATAAGGAATAAATGTTTTCGATATCTTGCTTAGTTTGGGGGATATACAACATCCAAATTGAGGGGTTTAGGTTTGGATGCAGGCTGGACCAAAAATTAATTCTGTCAAAGCCACAATGATTACATGGTTGACATGCAGAATGGATATTTCAGTTTTATTACTACCACTTGTGGTTAGTCTGAAATGTGTCCTAGACCAGAAAAAAAGTAAGAAGACCCACTCTAGGGATGAGCAACCCAGACATTTTGTAGGCTGGTACCAGAAATAAAATGTTTATTCAGTCACCTTAATGAACATTCTCTTGATCAAGATGTGTTGTCTAATTTCACAGCCCTACTTATTAGGACAATTGTAAAAAAATTATCTCTCAGTTAGATTTAGATACGGGGGGGGGGGGAGAATGTTGTACAAAAAAAGAGACTAAATTAGAAACACATTCTCCCAAATTGATTTTGTTCAAAGGCCAATAACTTCTTTATTTATGAAGCCCATTTTTATTTCTGCATGAACCTGTTTCGACATAAATAGATGAGAAAGATTTCAAAATCGGTAATAATAGGTATAGACGTATTTACAAACAGAAACAAGTCTTATATGAAGCTTTAAAAATAACCTAAGTCAATGGCCTGAAATAGCTATTTAAAAAATTAATAAAACTCACAGCTTCTCACATAATAGTTAATTTCATCATCCATTGTCAGTATAATCAGCAACGTGACGAAAGAAATCGTAATAGTAAATTCACTGAATCGCGAAGTAAAACACGCTCCTTTAAATCTCATTTTAAACACTCGTTAAAAAATAATGCTAGTCTATTATGTGCAAAATAGCAAGTTTGCTTATTTTCTACACTACACCAAGAAAAATTTGAGAACAAAGTCATCCCATTGAGAGCTATGACTAAATATTTATAAACGTGCTGCAAAGTTTGCGGTGTCTACCGCTCACTTCAACAACGATAATTACAATTCAACTTACTTATGAAATGATATTCCAGGTTCTTTCCTGTCTGGCCTATTTGTGCAACCGTACGCAACACAAGCTGGCATTTTTAAACACTTATACACAATACTAAATGAAATAATCACTGCATCTACCACAATGTGAACACCGTAATTGTTGGGAAGCGCCATATGGTCGCTGCCGGTGCTGCCACCATGCGGGAGAGTTTAGTGCTTGCTTCACCGATTTAACGTCACTTCTCCTCCATATAATTCCTTTCTCCATGTCTGGTACCTGAATTGTCTACGAGATTTCGCTAGTGCCGTTTTCGAGATAGCGAGCGAAAATATTGTTCGTATTTTGTACACTCGCTTTTTTGTAGGAAAGACAACTATTTAGGTAATCTTAAAAGTCAAAAGGTTATCTAAATATCAAATTTCTTCAAAATCGTCATAGATGTTTCCGAGATCTGAAATATATAGATATATTGCTCGTTTAAAGATATGCCCAGCATTCTCTTCAGTCATTACCGGCGGGGATTTAAATTTACCAGGTGTAAACTGGGTAGAAAATAAGAATAATAACAAAAGGGAACAAAGCTTTGCAAATACCTTAGTAAGGGAAGGAGGATTTACACGAGTGGTAGAACAGAAAACTAGGGGGCAAAATATGTTGGATATATTTCTAATAAAGCCGGATGATAACCGTGTGGGGTGTCACGTAACCGAAGGAATAAGTGATCATGAAGAAGTTCTGATGGACATTAGAGGATTCAGTGTACGAGCAGCAAAAATTGATGGGGGAAATAGGAACAATAACTAAAAGGTGTAGATTTTGAACTTGGACAGATATTTCAGAGAAAGTTTCACAAATGTAGGGAAGGCAAAGTGCAGTAGAGTCAAGGTGGAAGAGTTCAAGGAGGTAATAAGAAAGTGGGAACAAATGTTTATCCCAAAACAGAAAATAAAGAAAAGTAGAGAATCTGTGTACTGGAAAAGGAGGTGAGCAGGCTAAAGAGGTTGGTAAGAAGAGAACAAAACAGTGTTAAGAGACAGCAGGGTAGTAGGGAATATTTAAAACAACTAAACGAGGACTTAATAATAGCTAAGAAGGTGGCTAAAGATGGATTTATGAAGAGTATTGTCAGTGCAGGGGGACCATTGACTGATACGTCTAGTAATGTCTATGGTTATGTTAGAAAACTGAGGGGAAGGGAGGGTGTTGAGACAATTATAAATCAGAATGTAGAAGAAGTTACTGAGGATTTGAAAAGGGTTTAGTGAGATCATTATTGACAACAAATCAGAAACAGGAGAGTCTAAATTGGAGAATGAGCTTAACAACAGAATAATAAATGAGCAGACCAAAATATCTTAAATTAATCCTAAGGATATCTTGAAAGAATTAAGAAAGCTGAAAAAATATAAAGGGGCTGGTGTAGATAATATTACTACAGATGTCTTTAAAGACAGCAGGAAGTAACATTGTACCTCATCTTGAAATTTTATTTATATTTAATTGATATTTACTGCTGACCAGTGCGACAGTAGTAGCGGTCCATAAAGGAGAGGTGAGAAATGGAGTCAAAAATTATAGGCCAATCAGTTTGAATTAATGGAGAAATTGATATACAACCACATCAGAAATGTAAGTTAGGAGCATAAGTGGTTTAGGCAAGGATAGTGCTTTAGGCAAGGATATTAATGTGAATCTCAGTTGGTGGGGTATATACAAGATATTTTTGATGAAATGGACAAGGGAGGCCAAATTGCTAGTGTAGCACTAGATCTTTCAAAGGCTTTTGCAGAGTGAGCCATAAAATGGTAATAAATAAGATAAAAACTATTGGAATGGATGATAAAGTAATTTGCTGAGTAGAAGAATTTTAAAAGGTAGAAAACAAAAGGTTAGTGTAGGAAATGCAGTATCAAAGAAGAGGAAGTAAAAATGGGAGTGCCACATGGTAGCGTATTGTGACCATTGCTATTCATTATTCTAATGAATGATTCGGTTGATAGTTTACTATCACAAATTAGATTGTTTGCAAATGACATATAAAAGGATCAAAATGGTAGAGGACTGCAAATAGCTGCAGGGTGATCTGACACAATATCTATTTCGTTTGGTAAACAGGAAATGAAGATAAATGCCGAGAAGGATCAGCTTATTAGATGTAAAGATAAAAGAAACTAAAAGTTGATTCCTAAGGTGGGTAAAGAATTGTTTGTTGAAGACTTGATATGTAAATATCTTGTCATTACATTTAGTAAGAAGGACATATTGGACGTATGGTAGGAAAAGGTTTCAAGATTCTGCACTTTTAGAGACAGTGCTGAGGGGATGTATGAGAGAAGTAAAGGAATTGGGTTACAAAACTTTGGTCAGACACATTGCTTGAATGTAGTGGTGTAGTATAGGACCCACATTTTGAGTATTAAAAACAGGAGTTGAAGACGGTGCAATAAAAGGGCTGCTAGATTTGTTTCTGGAAATTACTGCAGAACACAATCAGTAACAGATATGATAAAAGAGCTGGAATTGAACTTATTGGAAGACAAGAGGAGGGTGAAGAGGGTCATTGGAGTGTACGAGGTGTATATTTGTGATGAGGCATGGAAAGATATTGGTGTTAGAATTAAAAGTAATGCATGGAAGGGAAAAGATGGCCATGACCACAAGCTAGCACACAATTTCAGGCACAAGGGTGTAGGAAGATTCTATCTGAGATGAGGGTGTTAGGAATTGGAATATGTTACCAAGGAAAATGATGAATAAGTTACCAAAAACGTTGAAAGAATTTAAAGTTGGAATTTGTAGAGGGCAAATGCAGGTGGGTGCAGGAAAGGGTGGAAATATGTGTAGGGATATTGCCACTGGAGTATGTGCTCCATTGCAATTAAATGAAATTATTATAAAACGACTCTCATCTAAACTCTCATCATTTCAATATTATTGCAATTTTTCCAGATAAATCTAGTAATCTCTTCTACTCTAGGATTTGATACCCATAATTTGGGTACCATACCATCCCACAATATTCCTGCAGGTATCTGAAGAAAGTTGGTGCGTGAGCAGTAATGCTCTGTCCTCACTTTCATTAATACACAGGTTTGATTCCCCATCTGACTGTCAAGATTTCTGTTTTCCGTATTTCCCTGAAATCACTACAGGAAAATACCAGAATGATTTCTTCAAAAGGCCATGGCTGAATTCTATCCCATTGTTTGTCCAAACTACTTTCCTACCTTTAAAAACCTCAATGAGGTGTAAAGCCAAAAGAAAAATAAACCTTCCCCACTTAGCTTAGTTTGATTTCATATTCTCAGATTTTCCATAGCAAATTCTTACTCCACTGTATAATCTTATATATATAAAAAAAATTCTGTCCATGAACCTAGCAAACAACTGACTTTTTATTTTTGGTGTCTATTTTCTTTACATACTTACCCTCCTAACTAGGTTTCCTGGCCAGATCTGTCATTAGTTGTTTTCAATCCCCCCCTCCTTTTTTTGATGTAATCCTATTACACAACATTAGTTAATGTGAACAAAAAAACATGACCCCTGATTGTAGGAGTGATTACAAAAAAGGTAAACAAATTTGTTGTTATAATCACCACAGAAAACAGCCAATGATATGATACAGAAGTTGGTTTGAGGGGGGGGTGAATGGAAGACACGAGATAGCTAAGAGAATGTAGAAATGATTTAAGGCACATATTGTCTTGTACAAATCATATCTCATTCCCATTCTCACATATGCTTTGGAAACATGCACACTAACATCAAGGGACCTTAGCAAGATCCAAGCATGTGAAATGAAGTTTCTTAGAACAGCCCTCCAGAAAACTAGACTTGACCACATAAAGAATGATGAAATTAGATCAAACCTAGAGCTAAGGGAATCCATGGAAGAGAGACTTAGGTCATCTAGACTTCGATGGTTTGGGCATGTGAAGAGAATGACTAGCAAAAGACTGCCAAAAACTTATTTGGAAAAAAGGATACTGGGCAAAAGACCAGTGGGAAGACCAAGAAGAAGATGGACAGACCAACTGAAGGAGAATGTAGAGAGAAGAGGCTGGAATTGGGAGTACATCACAGACAGAGAAACCTTTCTGGACAGGAAAAGGTGGAAAACAATCGTCTATAATAACCAAGGCTCGTAAACCACACCCGGGAAACTGGAGATGGTCCTCAACGATAATGATGATGAATTATTGATAAAAGCATTAGTAGTAGAACATGGAAGGGAAGAGAGGACCTTGGCCAAGACAGTTGGTTTCAGGCATAAAGAAATTGAAAAATTTTCTTTTGTTATTTATCAACTGGAAAAATTAAACTAATGAAAAAGGAAACTGCTTTAGGCAATATAAATTGCAAGGAAAGGGAAAATGACTCATCACTCACCAAAGTTGAATGCACCGATGAGAGAAGAACATACACCATGAACACACAAATATACACAATATTTCGGTTACAAAGCCTTATTCGTGATGGAGAAAATGAGTCATGAGGCTCAGGAGGTGTGCATACGCCGAGGGTTGCTACATGACTCTATGTAGCAACCCTCGGCGTGTGCACACCTCCAGAGCCTCATGACTCATTTTCTCCATCACAAATAAGGTTTAATAATTGAAATATTGTGTATATTTGTGTGTTCATGATATATGTTCTTCTCTTGTCACTGCCTTCAACTTTGGTGAGTGATGAGTCATTTTCCCTTTCCTTGCAATTTATCAACTGGAATAAATGATAAAAAATATATTAGCAGCACAAAGAATTTAAAATTTCTAAATGGCTAAGGGAGGTGGGTGATGAAATTTCACTCAAAGAATTTTAAGATTTAAAAGCAAAAAACGTGAAATGCAGATGTGAAGAGAAATTAGCACCAGAGCATATGGTCCATCACAATTAAATTAAACTATCAGCAAATTTATTTTTTAAAATAATGAATAGCAACAATACCATTTGAAAATACTGTACCCAGCTCAAAAGAATACCTGGTGTGAGGTAACTGAAGTCCATTGCTCCCTCATTTTGCAGTGGCCTGACAGGTGAATAGTTCTGTACTAAATGGCTTGATTGTGTTTCTTTGTATTTTTTTTTACTTAGGGCTTTACACCTCACAAACATCTTTAGAGGTGGCAAAGGCTGAGTGCAAAGAATGGAAAGGATTGAAAGGATTTCAGTCATGGCTTTTTTTTTTTTTATGGAACCATCGCTGCCTTTGCCTACAGTGATTTCGGAAAACCATGGAAAAAAATAGGGATGACCTTTGCCCTCCTGAATATGAGGCCAAAGCACTGCCTCTCACCCACCATGCTTGATGTTTTTTTAGAGTCTGTTTCTAAACACCAGACATCATGGCAACTGTCTTGTCTACAGAAGATGTTTCTAACATTTCTCGGAACCAGTGGCGTACCTAGGGTGGGGCAGGTAGGGCACGTGCCCTGGGCGCCATTGAAAAGGGGGCGCAAAATTCGCAAATTACTAAACTTAAAAATCAAAATTAACCAACAACATAGTTCATATTTAAATAATCCTAAGATAACCGTGCATGGCTGGTGAGTTTTCGCGAAGGAGGGAGAAGGAATGAGTAAACAGAGAATTCGAAGGTATATTGGCGTGCTCTGTCGAAATGTCCTTCAATTGACCAATTGTTCCTTGGATAAAAGACAAGCGATTCTTTCTCCATTGCTTAATTGCTGATGAGATGATTGGCGTGGCTCAGTTGTATATTTTATTTGCATTGCATGCGTCGTGAGTGAGCATCAAGCTACCTTATCTCGCAATAATACCAACGCAATATGAAACGATTGTTTTCAAAGAAAAGAGAGAGGGGCCGAGGAAGTAAAAAACGAAAATTGCAAGATGAAGTAGCATAATAATCCAGCAAGTACTTCAAGAAGTATAGATACTTCTTCTTGGAAAGTCTGCTACTAGAAGTTCGACATGTTCTAAGGAATTGCATACATCGACGTCTTATATCTTTAGGTGAGCAATTCTTGTGTATATATATATATATATATTTCGGATCTCGGAAATGGCATTAAAGATTTGGATGAAATTTGATATTTAGATAACGTTTTGCCATTTTAGATTACCTAAATAGTTTTCTACCATAAAAAAACGCGATTTTACAAATACGAACAATTTTTGTAGTTGGTATATCGAAAACGTCTCTAACGCCATGTCATAGACAATTCAGGTACCAGAAAGCCTACTAATAGTTTCGCTTTGATTTCAAAGAATATTTAAACGGACAGTTCTTGTATTCTGGCTGACCCGTGGAAATATTAGCACTGCAAGTTTAATTGTAAAACATTTAAAAAGGCAGATAATTAAAAATTTATCATTGTTTTGTGAGAGGTGATACTTTACAGAAACTTCTTTGAAAATAATATAACCGGTACCAGTTATAAAGTAATCATCATTTAGTACGAGTTATAAAGTAATCATCATTTACTTTTTGACTGTAAAAAGTGGTTGTCAGTTTGACATTAAATACTACCACCTTAATTATAAAACATTTAAAAAGTAGAGTACCTGGGTCACTGATCATCGCTCGGCAACTTTCGATTTCTGTTCAATGTACAAGATTTGGAGTAAAGTTTGATAATGTGAATAATTAAATATTAATACATCTACAAATTCCTGAAAAAGCCGCGTACGAGTGCATGTACGAAAAAACAGGTTCTGATAAATAGAATCTTGCCTTTTGAAGCGTCTGACCTTGTGCTTGGTTTCAGAGATATAGCACAGTTAAAGGTATAGTTCGTTGTGCTTTTGGTAACTATTTCAACCTAACAACAACTACCAAGAAGAAAATAAAAAACTGAAAGTACATTTCCACCGTATAGACTTAGTGGTTTTGCTGGATTTTTTTTTCTGGATCTCTTCCTAACCTCTTCACTTTTGAGATATAATATCTCGAGAACTACGCGAGATATCAGAAAAATAAAATTTTTATTTTAGATTTGTCTCGTCGAGTTTCATACGAATTCGTCATCATACTTGGCTATGGCGAAATTTATATTCTGGTCCAGGTCAAATTTCAACCAACCACGTCAATTTTGAGATATGATATCTCGAGAAATATGCGAGATATATATTAAAAAAATAATTTTTCTTTCAATTTTTCTCGTCGAGTTACATAAGAATACATCATCAAGGGTTACCCGGGGCGCACATTGAGCTGCGTGGTGCAGTAGGGGCAACGCAGAGCAGGGCAGGGCAGCACAGACTGGCAGTTACTCGCGCATATTAGAGCGCAGTTTCGTGCGGCAGTTTACAAAGCATTGTGTTGTGCGAAAAACCGACAATAAAGAGTAACCAAAAACATGTCGATGCAAAAACTCGATTTTTGATTTCTGAATCAGATTGGGATGCCGAGCTTGGAAAATTGTTATTACTTTAACAGAAGCTGAGTTAGATAAAACTATGCAAAAATGAGTATATGAAAAGAAGAAACTCTCATCTGGCTTTTGCAATGGCAAGAGAATTCTCAAAAGATAATTACCAGATGACTCGAGCGGAGATTCACGGCATAATGTAACCTGTTATTTTCTCGACAAAGCTCAAATATCTATTAGAACTGAAGAAAATGTCGCTGTATTTTCGTGGTTATTTATTTAATTATTTAGAGTTTGACGGTACATGACATTTATAAGAATGTTTCTCTCTTTTATTTCATATTATATTTTTAAGAAAACTATATACCAGAACATAAACACTTGAAACTAAAAAAGCAGTGTCAACAAATTATGTGTTTCTCGGGGACACTATTGAATGATGTAGTACAAATACTAAGAAAACAAATAATGTGATAATAGCCTATATACATCAATCTTTTTCGAAGTTTTATTAAAAATGAATTCAAAAAAAGAAAAGAAAATTGTAAGTGGACAGTTGTATGATAAACAGTGGCGTAGCTAAGTCAACAAGGGCCCAGGTGCAAAAAATTTATTTTGGGCCCTCAGGCCAGGTGGGCGAACTTTTTTTTTGCTTTGTGTTGCTGGTAGGGGCCCCCTGAGCTGAGGTTGGGTGCCCATGAGTTTTGCTTGGGGGCCCCCCTGAGCAGTGATGGGCTCCCTGTGTCTCAGGGGCCCTCTTAGAAGACGGTAAAGCTAAAAAAAAAATAAGGTCGCCAGTTTGCCGTGAAGACCCGTGGGCCCTCTGAACTGCGCTTGGGAGCCCCCTGACGGTAGGGGCCCCGGTGCACTGCACTGCCTAGCCCCATAATAGCTACGCCCCTGATGATAAATAAATGCTGAATTTACTCGCCTCTTGTTGGGCTCATTGTCCAAATCTCTTGTTTAAATTTAATTTTTATGTATTTTTTATGACTGATATTGTGAATCGCAGGTTGGTTACGCACCAGATTAATCAATTTTTCTTATTCCATAGTTGAAAATGATTATAAGTAAAGCAAGATTATAAATAACGCAAGAAGTGTTTCGGCAAAAACCGGCACGAGTGAGCTGAGTGGCACAGTTTCTGTGTCGTGATCACAACGTCGCGCAGGCCACGTGCAGCGCAGTACTGCGCTGCCCTGATCTGCGTCTCAATATGCGCTGTTCCGCCCCAAAACATAGAGACACAGAAACTGTGCTGCGCTGCACTGCGTCGACTGCGCGTCAATGTGCGCCCGGCCTTATCGTAGAAATACTACAAATCTCACACCGTTAATTAATCCCTGATTGGCATTAACAGCATTTTTCTTTGAAAACAATTTATGAGGCGGTCTCGCAAATGGATCTAGCTATTTGGATGAAATTTCATATGTAGATAACGTTTTGTTTTTCAAGCTTTTAACACGATTTTTTTTTATAAAAAAGGAGCAATTTTTGTATTTGGTTTTTCCAAAACGACTCTACTCTCATTACATAGAAGGTTCAGGTACCAGTAAGCCTACTGATGGTAGTTAAACTTCTCTTTGGTTAACTGTGCATCTCAAAACGCCTAACTTTACTCGAAATCTTGTATATTGAACAGAAATCGAAAGATGCCGAGCCAAGATAGGTCACCCAGGTACGTACAAAAAATGCAAAGTATCCAACACTAATTTAGCGCAAGACGAGGAGGATATGACTTAAGATAATTCTGAGTGTGACGAGATTAAGAGCAGTGAGGCTACGAGTTCCAAGGCAACTAAGACATTGTAGAAAACATTAGGAATTTAGTAGGAGATAAAGTTGGTGGAGGTGGTATGGTGGATGATGTAGAAAACCCAATTACTTTCATACCAGAAGTAATTAAGCAACTTTATATTGGACTTCTACACTTTTATAACAGGTAAATCAATTCTGTCAGATCATTTGAAAACAGAAATAACTGAAATGGGTTAAAAATACTTTCAAAATACTCACTGCCCACAAAAATGCGTAAAATTATCGTGAGTATTTATCCCAGTGGAAATGAATGGAAATAAAATTTTGCAGCAACTAAAGGGATTATTATCACTGAAATCCAGATCAAGACAGTAAAACAAAATTGACGTAATGTATTAAAAACAATCTTTCACTGCATCAAATTTATTGCCCTCAAAATCTTGCATTACGAGGTCACAGAGAGTCAATTAGTACATGCGATGGATACGAATCCGATAATGCCGGTGATTTCCTTGGATTAATAATGCTCCTGGACATACTTGATCCCATTATGGATAACCAGGTTCTTCTGGTTAAATATCATCCTGCAACCACATCTTACTTTTATCTTCGGCAGAGATTTTAAGTAACTGGTTTAGTGAGATTATGAGGGACAATGAATTAGAAACAGGTGGTTCTAAATCGGATAACGAGCTTAAAAAAACAATTAGAAATGAGCAGACCATAAAATCTGAAAATCATCCTGCGGTATCATGAAGGAACTAAGAAACCAGAAAAACAAAAAGATGATGGTATAGATAATATTACTACAGATGTCTTAAAAATAGCAGGATGCGACGACAATGTACCACAGGGTAGCGCATTGGGACCATTGCTATTTATTATTCTAATTAATAATTGTGTTGATTGTTTACTATCAGAAATTAGATTGTTTGCAGATGACATGATGCTATATAAAAGGATAAAAACGGTTGAGGATTGCAAACAGTTGCAAGGTGATTTTAACAGGAAATCTAGTTGGGTTGGTAAATATGGGATGAAGATAAATGCAAAGAAGAGTCAGCTAGCAGATACACAAATAAAAAAAACAAAAGGTTTATTATGATTACAACGTGGGGAAAGAATTGCTTTTTGAAGACTTGAAATGTAAATACCTTGGCATTAAATTTGATAACAAGCTTAATTGGACAGATCACATTGGACAGGTAGTAGGAAAGGTTTCATAATTCTGCATTTGTTGGAGAGGGTGATGAGGGGACATAGCAGAGAAGTAAAGGAATTGGGTTACAAAACTTTTGTCAGACGATTGCTTGAATATGGTAGTGTAGTATGGGACCCACATTTGGAGTATCAAATACAGGAGTTGGAGAAGATGAAAAGAAGGGTTGCTAAATTTGTTTCTGGAAATTATCGCAGAACGCAATCAGTAACATATATGATAAAAGAGCTGGAATGGGATTCATTGGAAGACAGGAGGAGGGTGAAGAGGGTCATGGGAGTGTACAAGGCGTATATTGGTAATGAGGCATGGAAAGATATTGGTGTAAGAATTGAAATTAAGGCTTGGAAGGGAAAAGACCACAAGCTGGCACTCGATTTCAGGCACAAGGGTGTAGGAAGAGTCTCTTTTTTAGGTAAGGGTGTCAGGGATTGGAATAAGTTACCAAGAGAAATGATGAATAATTTGCTAAAAACGCTGAAAGAATTTAAAGTTAAAATTTGTAAAGGATAAATGTAGGTGAATGCAGAATATGGGAAAGATGGGTGTTTAGGGAAATTTCCACCGGAACATGTGCTTGATTGCAATTTAATTTAAAAATAAGTTCGTTCATCTGATTGTGACTACTGTTCGCCTAAGTTGATTGCGAAACATTCCCATATCAAAATACTATGGTCTCATGTTTGACTCTACTTCTGACCATGCACATCGTGAGCAGATGTCAGAAGTAGTGAGATACGTAGAAGTTGATTTTTAGAGGAATTCAGTCCGCATTAGAGAGTCCTTTCTCGATTTCTTTCAGATGTGTCAAAAACACGCTGGAGGCTTAGTTGTTGAAATCCTTTAACAGCTAGATAAAGACGGTATGGATATACAGGATTGTCGTTCACAATGTTATGACAACGCTACTGTGATGACTGGTCACCGAACTGTTGTTCACGAAAGTATAAACGAAAATAATAATTTGCCGATGAATTGTGATAATTCATTTTCTCAATTTCGTTAGTGTACATGCAGCCAAGTACGATATTATGGTGGTCACATTTTTCGAAACTATTTATCTATTCTTTTCTGGTTACACACTGTGCTGGAAAAAATTCAAGAATTGTGGTTGTAAAATCAGAGTCTGAATATAAATGGAGTAAAAAGGTTTAAGCCAGTTAACAAATATCTTGAAGATATGCCTAAAGTTCTCCAAGGCATGATAGACGATGGGAATCAAAATAGTGATACAAGAGGTCATGCAAGACTTCTATATAATCGTATGTTGTCCTAAGATTTTCTGACTTAGATGTACTGACTGCGTTCAAAAGCGGCTCCAGGATCCTAGCATGAATTTGCATGATGCTGTCTTCGATATAAAAACCCTCCGAGACTATTTTACTAATGAAAGAGAGAGGTTGGTTAATGATGTACTCGAGAAAGGTTTCAATCATTGCCGGGAATGGTATGTAGTTATTGAAAGATACCAAAGGCGAAAAAAACGTATGTCAGGAGAGAATGCGAAGGACGCTGTGTTGAGCGTTAAGGAAGAAATAGAACGAGTCAAGAATGAATCGCTGGATCGTGTTGTATGTGAAATGAGCGATAGGTTCAGTATCTTCATAAAACCGATGCAGATTTGGAAATAAAAATAATTTTAAAAAATCTAAAGAATTTTGAGACTTCTATGGTTGTGATGTTAACGTAGAAGAGATACGAAGAAATATTGGATATACGAATACTAATATCCACAAAAAAAACGTAAACATAAATCGATTTGAAGAGCTTCTTAAATTCATTGTTGCATATAGGGATGAGAGTGTCTTTCTGAATCTCCACATTTCCATTCAGGTTATGCTTACGACTGCAATGTGCATCCCAAGTTGCGAGCGATCTTTCAGTAAGCTAAAACTAATACTTTCGTATTTGAGGGCTATGATAGGTCAAGAAAGATTATGCGACCTAGCTTTGCTCAGTATAGAGCGAGAAGAAATGGAAGAAACTGGTTTTGAAAATATTATTAATCTATTTGCGTCGTAAAAGGGGCCAGGAAGGTAAATTTTAAGTTTAAGATTATGAAATAATTTTGTTCTTAAACAGAAGATAAAGGTGTTTGTTAAGATTTATGATTGTTTTATTTAGTGTATCTTTTTATTTGATATTTAGCTAATTTACGAAAGGGCGCAGCTTCGATGCTTGCCCTAGGCGCCATTTCCGATTGGTACGCCCCTGCTCGGAAATGAAAAGATGCTGGTTTCAATACACTTCATCCAACATTGTTTCAATAAAGTTCACTGTAACTATACAAATAATGTTCTCGGGTGACTAGCCGAGTTATAGAGGTGTTATCGTAATCACACGATATTTCGGCGCACTGAATCATCGACGCCATCTTCCGGTGATGATTCAGTGCGCAGAAATATCGTGTGATTACGATAACACCTCTATAACTCGGCTAGTCACCCGAGAACATTATTTGTATTCTCAACGCCGAGAAAGATTACGTAATTCACTGTAACTGTTTTATTAGTGAAGGATATTCAAAGATTTTTTTTAAATAACTGAGCTCATAATTCTTTGCACACTACTTTAGTACTTACTAACATTAACATGGTTATGATATATTATCTGGGGGTGTGAAAATTATTATAGTGGAGGTTTTATTTATTTAATCTTCACTGGTGTCAAATGAAAACCTGGCAACTGTTGAAATCTTTGTAATTTCCCTTTTATTCCAAGATTTGTGGATGCTTTTGATGAAACACAATTTTAAAAAATCAAATCTAGCCCCTATTTCCCAAGCTACTTATCTGAAAATTATTTCAAAATTTACAGTGATATGCCTGAAAAAAAGCTTTAAGTGAAAAATATAATGTTTCTGGAGTTTTTTTTTCTCAAAATTATTGATTTTGACTAATTTAATACTTCAGCAGATCATTTGTTAACCAAAAACCCATATGTATTGTTTCATGAACTGAGAATAAATTGCATGTAAATACTTTTTTTTTTTAAATATTCAGAATTTTTCCACACAAAGTAATCAATTGTGTGTGTGTGTTTGATTTATTTTATTTGCGATTCGTCACTTGTTCCAGTAATAATATCACATACACTTCTTATTATTACTTTTTACCTTGAAATTTTTATTGTAATTTCAACAGGCATTTATATTTTCCCTTTATGAAATTTAAATAAATTTAAAAAATTTAGATAAAATATTCAAGATTGCCGTTGTTAATTTATTCCAATCCCTGACTCCATAACCTACAAAATAAATTTTTCCCCTTTGATAATGCCTGAAATAGAGTGCTAGCTTGTCTCTTTTCTTGCAGTTAATATTTTAAATTCTTCTTGCCATAACCTTCTTAGCCTCATCAATAATATACCTAGTACACTCCCAGCTCTCCCTTCACCTTCTTCCTGTCTTCCAATTAATCCCAATGCAACTCCCATATATTAGTTACTGATTGCACACTGTGGTAATTTGCAAGAACAAATACACCTTGTCCAAATCTAGTGTTTGATACCTGACATATGTGTCCCACACTACATCACAATACCGTATTCAAGAAAGAGTTTGACTAAATTTTTGTAACCCAATTTCCTCTCTTCTTTAGTACATTCCCTCATCACCATCTCAAATAAACACAAGAATTCTTCCTACCACCTAACTAGTACTTATCGTAATCAGCTCAGTTTATTATCAAATATTATGCCAAGGTATTTACACTTGAAGTCCTCAACAACTAATTTCTTTCGCATCATCTAATCATAAACAACCTTCAGTACATTTAATTAATTAATTTAATGTAATTATGATAGACTGCACACTCTAGTGGCAATTTCCCTACAAACGAATTTTCCCTCTTTTCTGTACCCACCTACTTTTGACCTCTGTTTGCATAGTAAATTAATTCTTCATGGCATTTACCTTTAATCCATATTGAAATATCCCGTCCAGGTCACCCAGCAAATGTTCCATATTCCCCTTTTTGATCCTATTGTATAACATTGTCATATGAAATATCTAACTTCTGACTGTTAAACTATATCAAAATCATTCATTAAAATAATGAATAGCAACCGTCCCAACAAACTACCATGTGGCACTCCCATTTTCACTTTTTATGATACTGCAGATCCTATCCTAATGCTTTCTATTTTGGAAGAAAATTCCTTGTGAAGATCTAGTTCTGTACTATCAACTTACTCTCCCTTGTTGATGTCATCCAAAGTATCTTTCACATAGCTCACTAACTGACATTCACATTAATATCCTCGCCTAAAGCCATTTTGCTGATTTGAAAACCAGTTTCTTTCCCCAAAGACATTTCTGATGTGGTTGCATATCTCTCCATCAACTTACCTACCACTGATATCAAACTAACCAGTCAGTAATCTTCAATGCTATATGTGAACCCTTATATATGGACCAGTACTATCATCACACTTTTACATTCCTCTGGCAAGCGGACAAGTTTACAGACTCCAGCTAAGAAGTATTTCAAGGTATAGTACTGAAGGGAGAAAAATTGGAGTTGGAAAAAACAATAAACAAACAAACATTTTTTGGACGAATGACCTTATTCATGATAGCAGAAACATCAAACGGAGATCGCCAGGCTCCCAGCTTTCGAGCCACATGTCAAAGAAATTACACTAGAAGCTGGACATGTACAGGAGGTGAAAATATGTGTATATATATATATATATATATATATATTGGTAATAATGGAATGAAAGAACTGCCAAGAGGCAATATTTATACAGAAAGTTTATATAAAATAGACCCAACACTCACCAAAGTCGAAGAGAAGAGGGTACTATTTTAGGTTGCTGCTGCCCTCCTCCCTTTAATTTTGGCAAGTGTTGGGTGTATTTTATCTATTACAATTTGTAATTTGCAAGGCGTGTGGGTTTGTGAGAGACAAAAAGTCAACCTCTCCTTCAAGTGGTACCTCACTTTTCCACAGATGAGGCTCTGGTGACTAAATGATTCCCAGTATAAGGAGACAGTCACCTAATGCTTGACAACGGCCTTCAAAAGGAGGGCAGTAGAGTAGCGAATGGTCCAGGGCATTCTCTAACCATTGGGTTTGGAAATTGCCCATGAAGGTGGATGAATCAGAAATGATCAACGGCATGCGGACACAGAAGGAAACATGAAGCCACTGTATTAAAGAACCAGAGGGTCATGTAATCCTCTCAAATAAAATATAGTATTCCTAGGTAAAATAACCTCTGGTTGGATCTCCAGGAAGGGACTGGTCTGGGAGTCATCATAATGGATAGAGACATTCTACATGTTGGAGTGTGGAATGGTAGAAGTTTGAATAGGGCAGGTAGACTAGGAAACTTAAAAAGGGAGATAGAATGACTAAACTTAGGTGGCATAGGTATTAGTGAGATGATGTGGAAGGATGCACAAGATTTCTGGTCTGGGGAACAATAATTAACACAAAAGCTGTCAGTGAAGTCATTGTTATAGGATTTGTAATGAACAAGAGAGTACGGAATGGGTGAGTTGTTACGAACAGTATACTGACAGGATTATTTCTATGAGTGTAGAAGCTAAGCCCACTCCAAGTGTATATCTTAACATCACTGGAAAATGATGATGAAATATAAATAATATATGTGGAAATTGAAAAATTAATCCAATCTGTGAAGGGGGAGGAAAATCTAATAATCATGGGTGATTAGAATCTCGCAGTGTAAGAAGGAAAAAAGAGGGGAATACTGTAGGAAGTTTTGGTCTAGGAGAAAGAAATGAATGAGGAAACAGGATGTTAGAATTTCGTGAAAAATATAAATTCATCATGAAAAACACAACTATTAAGAACCATGCATGAAAGAGATACAGGTAGATTTTACCTCAGTCAAACAGAGATTCAGGAATGAAGTTCTAAACTATAACAGCCGACATAGACTCTCACCACGATCTGATAATAATGAAGTGCAAGCTGAAATTCAAGAGAATAAGGAAGCAAACTAAGCAGAAAAGACTAGAAGTAAACAATTTGAAACACTCTAATATGATAGAAAAATTCACAGAGATGGTAGATGTAGGTCTACGACATAACTAGGAGAAAAAATAAGAGTTCAACTGAGGATGAAAAGAATGGTTGAAGATAAAAACAATCAAAGATTATAAAGAAACATTAGACTTCAGGGTGCAAGTGGCCCAAAAACCTTAGTTAAAATAAGAAATTTTGGGGTTGATGGACCAGAGGAGAAGGCACAAAAATGTTAAGGATGAAGCAGGAAGAGAGCAATACAGACAATTTAGAACTCAAATAAACAGGAAATATAAAAAAGCAAAAGAAGAATTGCTGCAAGAAAAATGTGAAAAAGAAGAAAAGGAAATGGTTGTAGGTAAAGTAGTGCAGCAGAGCAAGCCCGTAAAATAGAATTAACAGTGAAAAGAGTAACAGATGAGATAGTGATTATGCACTGAGTTTCATATGTTCAGAAATATAGTATCTTTGAAAGGAGAATTATTGTTGGTAGAGATGGTGTGGTAATGTTATGAATGGTGCTAAAGAAGGAAGGCAGTTTTGATTGGAATAACGTTACAAATGAATATAAGTCTAAAGGAGAGAAAGTAGGGACTGAAACTGATAATAATAGCTGCAGAGTGAAACTTAACTGATCAATCTTGACTGGAAAGTGGATCTTGTAATCTTGCAGATCGGAACATTGTTCAATTATATTTTAACATGGTCAGTTGTTGTTGGCATTACAGGAACTTTTGAAAGAAGATAAATAAAAAAGAACTAAATTTCAGAACTTATTCCTATATGAAGCCTGTAAGTATTACAGTGGCGATCATCTTTGATGGAAAAGAATGATAAAGCACGAGTATACAGCAAATTAAAAAGAATATACTCTGATACCAAGAATCAATAGTTTATTTAGATTGTAATCAACTTATAAGATATAATAACAAGCAACAGTAGATGTGGCATATTGGAAGATAAAGCAGAATTTTGGTAAAATGAAGAAAAGATGTAAAACCATTATAGCTGCTGATGGGAAAACTCTTCTAAGCTCAGAAGATAGAACTAACCAATGGAAGTAATACACAGAGAAACTGTATGATGTGGTTGATTTGAACAACAGTGTATTGTAAAAAGAAGTTGATGTTGACAATGATGACTTAGGTGATCCTGTTTCGAGTTGGATAGAGCTTTGAATGACTTGAAATCAAATAAGGCAGTTGGAATTGATGAGATTCCTGCAGAACTTCTGAAATCCCTAGGAGAAAAAGGAAGATTATTCAACCTGATATCAAAAAGCTATGCAACATAGTTTTGTCAGAGGTGATACTTTACAGAAACTTCTTTGAACATAATATTACCGGTACCAGTTACAAAGTAATCTTCATTTACTTTTTGACTGTAAAATGTGGTTGTCAGTTTGTCATTAATCACACGAGGTATGAGCATAGTTTTATCGGAGTGAATGAATTTAGCACTGATGATGTTCTTTCATTACCGTGACATCACAATCTGATGAATTCGTTTAGTACTCGACAAAACATATCGAAAATAAAGAATAAATGTTCTTGATATCTAGCTTGGTTTTCGAGATATAGCATGTCAAAAATCAGTTAAAGGTATAGTTCCTTATGCTTTTGGTGACGTCTTCTGGTCCAGGACGTATTTCAACATAACAAGAACCATTAGGAACAAAATAAACCATTGAAAGTACATTTTTCCACCGTATATACATAGTGGTTTTGGTGGATTTTTTTCTGGTCCAGGCCGTATTTAATGAAGTTCTAAACTATAACAGCCGACATAGACTCTCACCACGATCTGATAATAATGAAGTGCAAGCTGAAATTCAAGAGAATAAGGAAGCAAACTAAGCAGAAAAGACTAGAAGTAAACAATTTGAAACACTCTAATATGATAGAAAAATTCACAGAGATGGTAGATGTAGGTCTACGACATAACTAGGAGAAAAAATAAGAGTTCAACTGAGGATGAAAAGAATGGTTGAAGATAAAAACAATCAAAGATTATAAAGAAACATTAGACTTCAGGGTGCAAGTGGCCCAAAAACCTTAGTTAAAATAAGAAATTTTGGGGTTGATGGACCAGAGGAGAAGGCACAAAAATGTTAAGGATGAAGCAGGAAGAGAGCAATACAGACAATTTAGAACTCAAATAAACAGGAAATATAAAAAAGCAAAAGAAGAATTGCTGCAAGAAAAATGTGAAAAAGAAGAAAAGGAAATGGTTGTAGGTAAAGTAGTGCAGCAGAGCAAGCCCGTAAAATAGAATTAACAGTGAAAAGAGTAACAGATGAGATAGTGATTATGCACTGAGTTTCATATGTTCAGAAATATAGTATCTTTGAAAGGAGAATTATTGTTGGTAGAGATGGTGTGGTAATGTTATGAATGGTGCTAAAGAAGGAAGGCAGTTTTGATTGGAATAACGTTACAAATGAATATAAGTCTAAAGGAGAGAAAAGTAGGGACTGAAACTGATAATAATAGCTGCAGAGTGAAACTTAACTGATCAATCTTGACTGGAAAGTGGATCTTGTAATCTTGCAGATCGGAACATTGTTCAATTATATTTTAACATGGTCAGTTGTTGTTGGCATTACAGGAACTTTTGAAAGAAGATAAATAAAAAAGAACTAAATTTCAGAACTCACTAAGTTTATTCCTATATGAAGCCTGTAAGTATTACAGTGGCGATCATCTTTGATGGAAAAGAATGATAAAGCACGAGTATACAGCAAATTAAAAAGAATATACTCTGATACCAAGAATCAATAGTTTATTTAGATTGTAATCAACTTATAAGATATAATAACAAGCAACAGTAGATGTGGCATATTGGAAGATAAAGCAGAATTTTGGTAAAATGAAGAAAAGATGTAAAACCATTATAGCTGCTGATGGGAAAACTCTTCTAAGCTCAGAAGATAGAACTAACCAATGGAAGTAATACACAGAGAAACTGTATGATGTGGTTGATTTGAACAACAGTGTATTGTAAAAAGAAGTTGATGTTGACAATGATGACTTAGGTGATCCTGTTTCGAGTTGGATAGAGCTTTGAATGACTTGAAATCAAATAAGGCAGTTGGAATTGATGAGATTCCTGCAGAACTTCTGAAATCCCTAGGAGAAAAAGGAAGATTATTCAACCTGATATCAAAAAGCTATGCAACATAGTTTTGTCAGAGGTGATACTTTACAGAAACTTCTTTGAACATAATATTACCGGTACCAGTTACAAAGTAATCTTCATTTACTTTTTGACTGTAAAATGTGGTTGTCAGTTTGTCATTAAATACTACCACACGAGGTATGAGCATAGTTTTATCGGAGTGAATGAATTTAGCACTGATGATGTTCTTTCATTACCGTGACATCACAATCTGATGAATTCGTTTAGTACTCGACAAAACATATCGAAAATAAAGAATAAATGTTCTTGATATCTAGCTTGGTTTTCGAGATATAGCATGTCAAAAATCAGTTAAAGGTATAGTTCCTTATGCTTTTGGTGACGTCTTCTGGTCCAGGACGTATTTCAACATAACAAGAACCATTAGGAACAAAATAAACCATTGAAAGTACATTTTTCCACCGTATATACATAGTGGTTTTGGTGGATTTTTTTCTGGTCCAGGCCGTATTTAATGAAGTTCTAAACTATAACAGCCGACATAGACTCTCACCACGATCTGATAATAATGAAGTGCAAGCTGAAATTCAAGAGAATAAGGAAGCAAACTAAGCAGAAAAGACTAGAAGTAAACAATTTGAAACACTCTAATATGATAGAAAAATTCACAGAGATGGTAGATGTAGGTCTACGACATAACTAGGAGAAAAAATAAGAGTTCAACTGAGGATGAAAAGAATGGTTGAAGATAAAAACAATCAAAGATTATAAAGAAACATTAGACTTCAGGGTGCAAGTGGCCCAAAAACCTTAGTTAAAATAAGAAATTTTGGGGTTGATGGACCAGAGGAGAAGGCACAAAAATGTTAAGGATGAAGCAGGAAGAGAGCAATACAGACAATTTAGAACTCAAATAAACAGGAAATATAAAAAAGCAAAAGAAGAATTGCTGCAAGAAAAATGTGAAAAAGAAGAAAAGGAAATGGTTGTAGGTAAAGTAGTGCAGCAGAGCAAGCCCGTAAAATAGAATTAACAGTGAAAAGAGTAACAGATGAGATAGTGATTATGCACTGAGTTTCATATGTTCAGAAATATAGTATCTTTGAAAGGAGAATTATTGTTGGTAGAGATGGTGTGGTAATGTTATGAATGGTGCTAAAGAAGGAAGGCAGTTTTGATTGGAATAACGTTACAAATGAATATAAGTCTAAAGGAGAGAAAAGTAGGGACTGAAACTGATAATAATAGCTGCAGAGTGAAACTTAACTGATCAATCTTGACTGGAAAGTGGATCTTGTAATCTTGCAGATCGGAACATTGTTCAATTATATTTTAACATGGTCAGTTGTTGTTGGCATTACAGGAACTTTTGAAAGAAGATAAATAAAAAAGAACTAAATTTCAGAACTCACTAAGTTTATTCCTATATGAAGCCTGTAAGTATTACAGTGGCGATCATCTTTGATGGAAAAGAATGATAAAGCACGAGTATACAGCAAATTAAAAAGAATATACTCTGATACCAAGAATCAATAGTTTATTTAGATTGTAATCAACTTATAAGATATAATAACAAGCAACAGTAGATGTGGCATATTGGAAGATAAAGCAGAATTTTGGTAAAATGAAGAAAAGATGTAAAACCATTATAGCTGCTGATGGGAAAACTCTTCTAAGCTCAGAAGATAGAACTAACCAATGGAAGTAATACACAGAGAAACTGTATGATGTGGTTGATTTGAACAACAGTGTATTGTAAAAAGAAGTTGATGTTGACAATGATGACTTAGGTGATCCTGTTTCGAGTTGGATAGAGCTTTGAATGACTTGAAATCAAATAAGGCAGTTGGAATTGATGAGATTCCTGCAGAACTTCTGAAATCCCTAGGAGAAAAAGGAAGATTATTCAACCTGATATCAAAAAGCTATGCAACATAGTTTTGTCAGAGGTGATACTTTACAGAAACTTCTTTGAACATAATATTACCGGTACCAGTTACAAAGTAATCTTCATTTACTTTTTGACTGTAAAATGTGGTTGTCAGTTTGTCATTAATCACACGAGGTATGAGCATAGTTTTATCGGAGTGAATGAATTTAGCACTGATGATGTTCTTTCATTACCGTGACATCACAATCTGATAGTACTCGACAAAACATATCGAAAATAAAGATATCTAGCTTGGTTTTCGAGATATAGCATGTCAAAAATCAGTTAAAGGTATAGTTCCTTATGCTTTTGGTGACGTCTTCTGGTCCAGGACGTATTTCAACATAACAAGAACCATTAGGAACAAAATAAACCATTGAAAGTACATTTTTCCACCGTATATACATAGTGGTTTTGGTGGATTTTTTTCTGGTCCAGGCCGTATTTAATCCTAACCTCTTCACTTGATTTGTCTCGACGAGTTTCATACAAATTCATCATCAAATTAGGCTATGGTGAAATTTATCTTCTGGTCCAGGTCGCATTTCAACCATCCACGTCAATTTTGAGATACAATATCTCGAGAACTATATAGTAAGTGAAACCGAGCGGGGCGGTGTAACGGTTAGCGTTCTCGCCTCGCATTCGGGAGGACGGCAGTTCGAATCCCTGTCCGGGCATCCAGATTTGGGTTTTCCATGGTTTCCCCAAATCACTCCAGGCAAATGCCGGGAAGCTTCCTTCAAAAGGCCATGGCCGAATTCCTTCCCATTCCTTGCCCCCATCCTTTCCCATCTCTAAAGACCGCGAAGTTACTTTTACAGCATTTGTTGATCCAGAAAAAGCTTTTGATAAAGTTAGGTGGAACAAAGTACTCAAAATTTTGAAGTAGTCAGGTCTAAAATACCGAGATAGAAAAATACTTTATAACCTATGTAAGACTCAGGTGGCTATAATCAGGGCCAGTGTTAGGAAGGGGGGTAAGCATGACAAATGTATCCCATGCCTGCTGGCTAAGAGGGAGCTCAATGACCTGCGAGAGGGGCCCCGAGGCCAAAAATACACAAAAAAAAGGCCTGAGAGAGGGCCCTATAATAAAAGTAGAGAATCATGAGAGACATGCATCAACTGAAAAGGGTATAAGACCAGGTTGTAGTGTATTCCCATTAATATTCTACTTGTATGTAGAAAAACATTGAAGAAAGTGAAAGAAAATTTGAATGTGTCACAAGTGTTCAAAGACAAAAAATTAGTACACTGCAATTTTCTGATGAGATTGTCTTGTTAGCACAATGGTCTGAGGATACTTAGAAGTTGCTGAATGAAGGTACTGGTCTAAATATAAAACAATGTAATGTAGCAGAAATGAGGGCAATAATATTAGATTAAATATTGAAAATAGGATCGAACACCATAGAAGTAGTGAGTGAATTCTGTTACTTATGAAGTAAAATTAATACTGATAGCCGAAGCTGGAATGATGAAAAAGGGAAATCTTTTAGTTTCAAATATTAATTTAGGATTGAAAAAGAACTTTTTAAAACTCTATGTGTGGAGCACAACACCTTATTGTAGTGAAGCATGGACTTTAAAAATACAAGAAAGAAAGAAAACCAAAGCATTTGAAATATGGTGCTATAGAAGGATGCTGAAAATTAAGTGGCCAGATAAAGTACAAAATGAATGTGTTTTGGAAATGGTGGGCGAGGAAGGAATTGTCTAACAGAAAGAAGAGACAGGATGGCGGGTCATAGTCTGAGACATGCAGGATTGGTTAATATATTAGTGGAGGAAACAATAGTAGATAAGAACTGTAGTGGAAGACACAGATTAGAATATATGAAGCAGATAATTGAGGATGTGGGTTGCAAAGGGTATGTTGTGATTAAGAGATAAGCACAAGATAAAAAAAGTAAAACATGCAATATCCATCCACCTGCTACTAACTATTGTAACCAAATCACTGATGAAACCTACACTGACATAGGACCTGACACCTGTACCAAATCTTATTTCATATTCCAGTTAACCTGCCTCCATTGGCAGAGTTCTTACATCATACTTACCATGAACCAGTTATGCATCAGAAAGAATGGTCACAGAGAAACAGTTTACTCCCACAATCCATACCATCCTGTTTCTACCCATTCTATCTCTCACCTCCATAATTGTTTCACAGTCAGAACCATTAGAACCCTTTTAGAGGCGGGAAAGGACTGGTACTGGGAAAGGGAAGGAATTTGGCCATGGCCTTTTGAAGGAAGCATCCTGGCATTCAGCTGGAACGATTTGAAGAAACCATGGAAAACCCAAATCTGGATGCCCGGACGGGGATTAAACCGCTGTCCTCCTGAATGCGAGGCCAGAATGTTAACCGCTCACCCACTATGCTTGGTTTTAGTTTCAAATTTTAATCTAGGACTGAAAAAGAACTTGTTAAAACTATGTGTGGAGAACGGCTCCTTCCTGCATTGAAGCATGGACTTTAAACAAACAAGAAAGAAGGAAAATTGAAGCATCTCAAGTATTGTGCTATAGAATGATGCTAAAAATTAAATGACAAAATGAAGTACAAACTGAATATGTTTTGGAAATGGCGGGTGAGGAAGGAAGTTTTTGGAAGTGTCTAACAGAAAGAAGAGACAGGATAGTGTTTCATATTCTGAGACATGTGGGATTGGTTAATATGTTAGTGGAGGGAACTGTGGAGGAAGACAGAGGTTAGAATATATGAAGCAGATAGTTGAGGATGTGGGTTGTAAAGGGTATGTTGAACTGATGAAATTAGCACAAGATAAAAAAAATAAAAGATGCAATATATCCATCCTCCCACTAATAACTATTGTAATCAAATCCAGTGGCGTACCTAGGGTGGGGCAGGTAGGGCACGTGCTCTGGGCGCCATTGAAAGGGGGGCGCAAAATTCTCAAATTATTAAACTTAAAAATCCAAATAAATAATTCATATTCAAATAATCCCACGATACCAGCTGAGCTGAGATAAGCTGATGAGCTTTCGCGAACGAGCGAGAAGGAATGAGTAAACAGCGAATCGCAACACGATTGGAAGGTATATTGCGTGCTCTGTCCAAATTGAATGGACCAATAGTAGCGGCCTCTACCCCGCGCCCGCATTGGCAAATTTTGTTCTAAGGTTATGAGACAATCGATACTTTCTCCATTGTTTAATTGCTGATGAGATGATTGGCGTGGCTTAGTGGTGTATTTTATTTGCCTTGTATGCGTCGTGAGCGAGCATGAAGCTACTTTATTTCGCAATAAATCTAACACAATTTGAAACGATTGTTTTCAAAGAAAAAACAGAGAGGGGCTGAGGGACGGAGAAAAAGAAAATTGCAGGATGAAGTAGCACAAAAATCCAGTAAGCACTTCTTGAAAAGTCCACTACAGGAAGTTCAACATGTCCTAAGGAATTGCGTATATCGAGATGTACAATGAAATACAAAGTACCCAACACTAATTCATCACAAGACGAGGAGGATATAAATTTAGATAATACTGAGTGTGACGAGATTAAGAGCAGAGAGGCTACGAGTTCTAAGACTTCTGAAGAATTTGTTGAAAACATTGGTATTTTAGTATGTATTAAATACAATAGGGGTGTTTCCTTATTGGCATAAAAAAGGGAGGGGGGAATTATTAATATATATATAATTCTGAAATTATTGATGAAAAACATTTAAAATTATAGGGGATATAAAAGGAACCAGAACCATGAATATTAGACACAAAATAATATCCCATTTATTGATTCTTATGGCTTTTACAAGGTCGGGTAATAATTAACGTTACGTTAAACATAGTTCGACCAACAAACAAGCAATACCCGACGTTTACAATCCGCCAATGAAAGCAAACAAAAGATTGAATGAAATATTTCAACAGGGTAAAATTAAAACAAACAGCAAAGTTAACATTGAAACAACATGGCAACATAGGCCATCAAATTGAAGCTAACATTTTACTGTAACAAAGGGTTATCCCATGGGCGCCGTATAAAGTTAAAGAAAAGAATCAAAATGACTATACAAATAGCAAGATGCTTGAAATTTACAGTGAAACATAAAATCAACTAGCTCAGTATTTAGTGGCAGGAGCAGAGTCTTATCCCAGTGCCGCTTAAGGGTTCACAAGTCCGTTAAACCCAATGAATAGTGACCGTCCGTATCTGGTACATTACCATAAAAACATCGCCGTGAAGTAGCGTGACATGCTCAATGTCACTGCAGCCGTGGAAGCCAAATAAGCGGATACGACCGCGTTATTAGAACGACTTCCAAATAATGGCAGTCATACCATATAACTTCTTGCTTCCCAAAGCAAGAGTATGACCACTACCAGACAATGATCATCAGACGAGAGCGTGTCGGCTGACACGTCTGCTCAGTAGCTCGTCCTGGAACCAAGTGTCGCGCAAAAATGGCCTCTTCTCGTCTTCTTCTCCAAAAGTGTCTCTTGTCCGCCACATGTAACAAAATCCCATAGCATTAAGATTTTGGAGCCCTAATAAACGTTCATGATTGGCTATCTATACATGTCCGTCGTCACGTGTTTGATATCGCGGCTCGTATTCGCTGCATCCCTCTCTGCGTTCCCTGCCTGGCCTTCAGTGCAGTAGCGGGGTGGGGTGAGTTCGCCGCCCTTAACGGTACCCTGGCTGACGCGCGGTACCTGGCGCCGCCGAGTCGCCGTCCTATCCATTGTCCCTCTCTCGACTGTTTGAAAATGGCAGTTTCTGCCTCCAATATTCACTATCTTACTGAGCCACGAGTTTTACAGAAAAATAAATTTACAATAGTTATACCTTTGGCTGCCCTGGTTTAACATAGGTTTAATCTATCCAGACAACTCCCATTATCTACGCTATTTACACGTCACAAGATTGAATACAATTAATAAAATTGGATATAATTAATAAAATTATGAATATAATTAATAACATTTAATTATATTCATTGTGGGTGACGCTGTCACACCACAAGTAGGAAAAAAATTTGGTGGAGGTTATATGGTGGACGATGTAGAAAACCGAATTACTGCCAGACCAGAAGTAATTAATATTGGACTTTTTGGTAAGACAACTATGAAATCAGTTCTGTCGGATAATTTTAAAACAGAAATATGTAAAATGGGTTCAAAATATTTCCAAACTACTGACGGTCCTATCCAACCTGCAAATAACCGTTGTATGAGCAAAAACTGGTTTACACTGGAAAGCATCTGAACGGCTCACTGCCCATGAAAATGCTAAGAATCATCGTGAGTGCTTCACCCAGTGGAAAGAAAGGGAAAGAAATTTTGCAGCAACTGAAGGTATTATTGACGCTGAATTTCAAACCCAGATCAAAACAGAAAAAAACGAAAGTGGCGTAATGTATTAAAGAAAATCTTCCACTGTATCAAATTTCTTGCCACTGAAAATCTTGCATTACGAGGTCACAGAGTCACTTAGTACATGCGACGGATCCGAATCCAATAATATTGATAATTTCCTTGGTTTAATAAAGCTTCTGGACATAATTAGACCCCATCATGCTCAGGTTAAAAATCCTGGCACCACATCTTATTTTTCACCTCGTTTTAAAAATGATTTCATTCACTGTTCGCCAAAGTTTATTGTCAAACATTCAAAAATCAAAATACTATGGTACCTTGTTCGACTCTACTCCTGACCATGCACATCATGAGCAGATGCCTGAAGTAAGATACGTAGAAGTTGATTTTGAGAGGAAAGTCCTTTCTCGTTTTCATTCAGATGAGTCAAAAGGAAGCTGGAAGTTTGGTTGATGAAATGTTTAAACAGTTAGAGAAAGGCGGTATGGATATACAGGACTGTCGTTCACAATGTTATTACAACACTGCTATGATGGCTGGATACAGAACTGGTGTTCACGAAAGAATAAGCGAAAATGATAATCTGCCTATATTTATGAATTGTGATAATCATTTATTCAATTTGGGTGGTGTACACGCAGCCAAGCATGATACTATAATGGTCACATTCTTGGAACTATTTATGTATTCTTTTCTAGTTCCACTATGCATTGAGAAAAACTGAAGAACACCATGCCTGTGGTTGTAAAATCAGAGTCTGAAACAAGATGGAGTGCAATGGTTGAAGCAGTTAACAAATATGTTTAAGATATGCTGAAAGTTCTCCAAGACATTACAGACGATGTCAATCAAACTAGTGAAACAAGAAGTGATACAAGACTTCTATATAATCGCATGTTGTCCGACTTCGTTCTATTGACCGTCTTTAAAAGCGGCTCAAGGATCCTAGCATGAATTTTCATGATATAAAACCCACAGACACCATTTTACCAATAAAAGAGAGAGGTTGGTTAATGATGCACTCGAGAAAGGTTTCAATCTTTTCCAGGATTTGGATGTAGTGATTGAAAGATGTCAAAGGCGAACAGAATGCGAAGGACCCTCGGTTGAGTGCTGAGAAAGAAATGGAACGAGTTATGAATGGATCGCTGGATAGTGTTGTGCTTGAAATGAGCGAAAGTTTCAGTCGTCTGCATGAAACGGAGTAAGATTTGGATTTCTCCTAGATATTAAAAGTCTGTGGTACAGCATTGACGATCATGACCATTTAAAAAAGAAATCTAAAGAATTTTGAGACGTCTATGGTTGTGATGTTAACGGAGAACAGATACGAAGCAATATTGGATGTTCGAATGCTAATATCCACAACATAAAAAGATCTGAAGAGCTTCTTGAATTCATTGTTGAGGACGGAGATGAGGGCGTCTTTCCCAATCTGCGCATTTCAATTCAGATTATGCTTACGTTTGCAATATGTATCGCAAGTTGCGAGCGATCTTTCAGTAAACTAAAACTAATACCTACAATGGGTCAAGAAAGGTTATGCGGTCTAGCTTGGTTCAGTATAAAGCGAGAAGAAACAGATTTCGAAAATGTTATTAATTGCATCGCAGAAGACTAAGAAAGTGCCATTTTAATTTTAAGATTATAAAATAATTTTGCTCTAAAACAGAATGAAAAAGTGTTTATTAATGTTAATAATTGTTTTATTCAGTAAATCTGTTTGTTTTATATTTAGATAGTTTACCAAAGGGCGCAACTTGCGATGCTTGCCCTAGGCGCCATTTCCGATTGGTACGCCCCTGATCAAATCACTGGTGAAACCTACCCTTCCATAGGAATTGCCACCTGTACCAAATCTCATTTCATATTCCAGTTAACCTGCCTCCATTGGCAAAGTTCTTACATCATACTTACCATGAACCAGTTATGCATCAGAAAGAATGGTCACAGAGAAACAGTTTACTCCCACAATCCATACCATCCTGTTTCTACCCATTCTTTCTCTCACCACTGTTGTGACCTTCATAATTGTTTCACAGTCAGAACCATTACAACACTGAAACCACATACTCGTCCCAAATCTGGAGGTGGGGATTGGCCTACCACACTTACTGGATCCAGATGCTTAAGAAATAATTTAAAAAATGATCTTATGGATATTTGAAGAAAATTTTCTCATTTCAACTCTTAAGGCATATAAGTTCTTATTTTACAGCAAGGCTGATTTTCCTGCCCTTATTAAGCTGCAGTTGCTAAAACTGTAATTAAGTGACAATTAGACTGACACATGCTTAAAATTTATTTATTATGTCAGTTGTGCACAAGTAAAATTATCAGTACCTTCACAAATGGTACTAATACATTTTGAATATGGGTTGTAAAAAATACAGCAACCAGTCACAGTATGATGTTGTTTATTAAACCATTACCGGTTTCGAGCTATACCTGCTCATCTTCAGATGGTTTGTAAATTTTACATCAACAAATAAAATTTACAAACCATCTGAAGATGAGCAGGTATAGCTCGAAACCGGTAATGGTTTAATAAACAACATCATATTGTGACTCGTTGCTGTATTTTTTACAACCCATATTTGACATCACAGTCGCGGAAGTTCCACCAATCCATCATGGATAAAATATTATTAATACATTTTGGTTTAAAATATTATTAACTATTATATTAAAATAATCATTTCAATGTTAAACATTATAACCAAATCTGTCTCTTAGTGATTTCATTGTGTCATAAGAATGATTTACTAGAGATTTTTGTTAAAATTTTATCTGTATAGAAAGTACAAGAAAATTAAATAAATGGTAAAACTATTTTTTTTTAATGTCATAATACTTTTTATAAGTTCTTATAATTATATACTGCCATAATTTATTTATTTAATGTATTTACATGTTCAAGATAACTTGCCTTGCCAGTATGGCTGTGCACATTGAAGCACCACCACATTAGATTGGTGAGGTACAACAGACCCAGGATGAAATCCCAGGCTCTGCATACCAGTCAACTTAATTGTTGATGGTGAAGCACATGATCTTTTCAAAGCATTTTACCAGAATGAGCCATAAAATTAGGTAAAAAACCATTGGAATAGATGAAAAGTGATTGATAGAAGGAAGATGTTGGGAAATACAGTATGAAAAAGAGATGGAAGTGAAAATTGGATCTGAGCCACAGGGTAATATATAGGTACAATTGCTATTCATTATTCTAATTACTATTATAAATGATACATCAAATGAAAGAGAAAATCAAAAGAATTTGCTACAATTTAACAAGTGTTCTGTACGAAATTCCACTGCAATCCTCCAAGTGACTTTAACATCTGTAGATTGTATCATCAGTTTGAAAATACTGGCTGTCTTTGTAAAGCAAAGAGTTGGAATGGCCAAGCCTGACAGAAGAAAATGTTGAATGAATGAGAAATTCTTTCGTGCATAGCTACGAGAAATCTGTTAGGAAGGCATGTCGTGAATTGGCATTTCCAGTAATGTCTGGAGTTCTAAGAAAATGCTTACATCTATGTCCTTATGGTTTACAGATGTTACAAGCTCTAAAGCCTACATTCTACCATTTACATGCAACTTTTCAAAGCAAATGTTGCTACCTGACTATGCAGATTTTCTTGATCGTGTCATTGTCAGTGATGAATCGTCATTTCACCCAAGTGGAAATGTGACCACTCATAATGTGCACATCTGGGAGTCGGAAAATCCTCATGAGGCAGTACAGTTGCACTTAAGATTCCCAGAAATTGAATGTTTTTTGTGCCACATCTTGGTGGAAAATTTGTGGTCCTTTATTTTTTGGCAAAGCAACTGTAACTGACGTTTCTTATCCTGGTGTGCTAAAACAAAGGCTCTTTTCTCAACTGCAAGAAGATGAACCAGAAAACTTCATTTGGCAGCAAGATGGTGGACCACCTCTTTGACATAACTCAGAACAAAAAGGGTTAAATGATTAACATAACTGCTGGATTGGCCGCCATGGACCAGATGACAGAGTGTCTTGCATGACCTTTATGTTCAACCAATCTGACATCATGCAAATTTTATCTTTGGAGATTCATAAAGGATCATGTCTATGTACCTCCAGTACAACCTGACTTAAGAAACGGGACTGAAGTAGTTGATC
>JARYHS010012316.1:0-42041 GCA_031002005.1 Vandiemenella viatica
ATGCACTCCAAAAGCCCTCACCCTACCTCTTGTTATACCACAGACATCTATGTTTAACCATTTCTCTACTCCTCCATCAGAGCTCTAACACTTCTTCCTAAGGGACTATCATTTTCCCAAATCCAAAACTTGCTTCTTAGTTCCAGAAATTTTAGCGTTCTGCCGCACTCTACAATGGCGATATCGCGTTGCCGCAGTGGAAGAGAGCGACTATAGGCATGACGAGACCGAATTCATACCTACATACCTGTTCAAACCTCCATCCCATCTAGAGCCCCCTTTCCTTTTCAAAAACCATCCACTCTTCGGTTCTAGGATTTCTTCATATCGAATCTGTCCGCAACCCTTTTTTTTGAGAACTCCATTCCCCACTTCAACAATCTCAGTTCCACTAAACCCCGGGTCATTGGAAAATGGAGAACTAAACAAGAACATCACCCTCTTGGCAAACAGTAACTATGAGGCTTAGGATTTAAGACAGCATCTACATCCTACAGATCCTATTATTTCTTGACCTCTAGGCTCCTTAAAAGGCTTCTTACCCAAACCCTTGTTCCTCCTTACTCCACGGAATACCCGACCATGTACATTACTCCTTTGATCTATATGACTGGCAATCCTGGGCGACATAAACAGTAGTTGCAGCATGTGTATCGTCTATTGAACAGGTTTCGACTATTGTGAATCACTACCTCCAATTCTTTGCATAGAACAAACATTCTTTCATAAGAGATACCCCACATCTCCTTGAATGTTTTCCCACAGTCCCTATTACTTTACCATCAGACTCCTTCTTTGTCTCTGTAGATGTCACATCCCTGTACACTAACATCCTCACTGTCTGGGTCTCATTGCCATGAAACACTTCCTGGAAATTCACCTCCCGCTCCTGTAGCATCCCCAGCACATTTATCCTCATTTTCTTTTCTCATGTCATTCTCCTTCAACTGTCAAATTTACCACCAGATTTGCAGCACCGCCATGCAGACCGAATAGGATCCATCAGATGTAAATCTATTTTTGGGTCATCTGGAGCAACAGTTCCTGAACAAGAACTAAACTATAGCTGTGGCCAAATGTATTGGCGGGTGGCGTCAAATGCGTGCCGTTGCCAAACCGTTTGCGTAACAGTTGTATTCACCTCTTTACATGTAGTAATAGTTTGTACCGTGTTTTAAGTAATTTATAATCACTATCTGTGATAAAATATTGATGCATGTCATTTCGTTAAGAAAGTTATCTCTATTGCAGATGCATTTAATATAATTGGAGGTTTCAAAAGACCTGTCATTTATTACTGCGCAGAAAAAAAAATATTACCTTCGACAGACTAAGGAAACTTATTGAAATACTCTTCTTCTTTTATTTGTGACTAAAAATCCACGTGTTAAATTTTATTTTCAGTTTGTATATTTATAACATAAATCAAAATTTTATTTTGTTATCCTCTGCGCTGAAAAACTTGCATAATTAACGACAAAATTATTTGTTTATATATTACCACTCATCACTATCGTAAAATTTGTGTACTGTCCTCATGGGCGCCGGCTTTCAGAAAACCTCATGGGTGCTCATACTCATTTGATGACTCATTTAAAATAATAGTGACGTGTGTGAATCAATGTTGACAGGACTTTCATTGGGGGGTTACTGGTTTGGCAGGTAGTAATGTAGATAGCTTTTTATCCTGAAAATGTTTAATGATCCATGCAAAAAAAAAAAAAAAATCTTCAGAATTCTTGACAAACATGAACGAAGTTGCGGTCACCAGCTAGTCTTACATAATTGTGAAAATCCAGTTATAAACTAACAGACAGGCAGAATAGGACAGAAATATTTTGCATTTACTAAATTCTATTCCAGATCAAAAATGTATACTTATTTTCACCAAAATTGATTCAGCGTTTTTGACGTGTCTGAGTAATAAACTTACAGAGTTTCAAGTTTATAACAATATAGGAAAGAAAATTAATTATTTTTATACTCCTGCTGAAATTCATAATTTTATTATTGCATTTGATTTGCATCCGCAAGGATCCGCATCGTGATTGAAGTCTCGGGTACAGTTAGTAATGAAATAGACGTGCAGAGGACAAGGAAGAAAAGACCGGTAAAACATGCTAGAATGAAGATTAAAGAACGGTTACTTATCATAATAATATAAAACCGAAACCATTATATTATTATTAACAGTGTGTTACATAATTTTTCCCAGCAGGAGATATTTATTAATACCTACTTAATCTACACAATATTCTATTTGACAGTATTAAAAATATATTATAAATTGTAGTCTTTCTCGTAGATTAATGCTTCAGGAAGCTAATTTTTTGAATTTTGAAAAGAAAAGTGGATTATTTTTGGTAAAAAACGAAATAAGACATAGACTTTTCTCACTTCTGGACACGTGACAGAAAACGCTCTAGGATTGGTGGACACTTGAGTGACGTCAAACGTATGTAAACGCTGCGGTTGCGAATGGATCGTTTAATATTATCCAAATTTTCAACTATTTTTTATTGTTTGTTGCTGGTCATTTCTTGTTATTAATGAAATTTCATTTTGAATACAAAATCGAGAACAATTTGTAAAAGCCTACAGCGGAAAATATCAAAAATAGATGCCTTATTTGTGGGGCTAGCTATAGAAAAAAATAAAGACTTTTATTCTGCTGAACTTAAAAATGTAAAAGCTTCAATTTGAGAATCATTTATATTTAAATTGAAAGTTAGAGATTGATTGTTTTGCTTTAGCAAAACATAAGTCGAAAAATTCTGTACGCGAAATTTGTGCAGTCATACTGAAAATAAAGAAAAGTTGTATGGGTGTCGCAAACATGCGCAAACAAATAAAGGTATTTCTTGTAGCTAATAAGTAGCCCTTCCAAATAAATATAGTAAGATATCGGTATAATATGGTATATTTAACTAAAACTCAACGTGAAATTGGCTCAGTAGTTTTTTTAAATTAAAATAATCTCGCTCTGTTTTAATGATGCCAATGAATAAGTTTAAAAATGTATTACGGAAAAATCATGCGGAAGCTTACCTTCAGACTCGCCAAAAGCAATAGCAACACACAAATCACTACTAGCACACAGAAACAGCGTAATCATCCACCAAGCTCAGTCGAATGGCGCGGCCGACTGGAGCACTTGATTCGGTGGATCACAGGAAGCCCATTGTTCAAATTATTTTTTCTATTGTTAGGTGCGAATTCGCGGAAAATAAAACTTTGTTCCGAGTAATATGGTTTATCTACTTTGAATATAAATTGTTTGTTTATTCATTTACCTACCTCATTTCACTTCATCTCACATGGAGAAACTGCGATGTTTAAGTTTTTACTATTAACATAAAGAGAAGCAACTAAGAAGTAGTATCCAGGTAGCTGCTTGATTGAAGAATGGTAATGAAATTCAGAACGTCCTTCGTTCGAACCTTGGTTGTGATAATACATTTTTTGCGTGCATTTTTTGTTTTTGTTTTCTGTTTTTTTGCAATACAGAACGATGTTTTTATTCTAAGAATTCGTAATGGATGCTAAGACTCATGTAAGCGTTTGAAATAAATTGCTAACATACAAGAAAACTTAATTTTTAAACTTACCAGAGATGGAATAACATGCAAAAATACAGGTGCTCGGCGGTAAATAATGGAATTTATTTTAGAAGTGAGATCACTTGTAGAAATTTCACGCTAATCTTGCAACAGTTTCGGAACGCTTTGTGTCCTTTTCGTTGGAATTTTTACGTGACGATCCAACTCTGCAAGTTACCTTCCTGACATAAATGCTTCTATTTAGGCGGTATTTACTTTTAATGTACAAGTATTTAAAAAAAAAAAAAAACTGTTTTTCGGTGTGTAAGTAACGTCCAATTTCCTTTTTGAAATATTATTTGGTTTTTTCAAATGGTTGTAATTCGCTTATTATCCAAAAAGTTGTGTAGCCTTCAGAAAAAAAAAATTAAATTGATGTTTTGGTCGATTTTCGGGAAGAATGATTATGCGATACAACCAACAGCAACTAGTATCCAAAGAAAACAACAAAAGAAAACAAATTAAACATATTCCGAAGTGAGGATCGAACCTAAGGACCCTAACCCTAATAATACTCGCCTTATGCAATGTATTACATTGAACTCCACGAAATCGCGGTGTAAATGAGCTTCACAGAAAGCGGGTGAGCCGGCATCATCTTTCTGATTTCTTGTGTCGTTTAAAAACATAGCAGTGCACTGTAATTGTTTAGAATAGTTTTCAAGGGAGATAAGCGACATTTTATTATAAAACGATCGCAGATAAAGGTTTTGAGCATCACCAGCTGCATGTGGTGATTCAAAACAAGATTGGCATTTCTGTGAACCATATAAGACAATAAGCTCTTGCATTAATACTGAAAAATCTTTTGCTGTAGGTACTTGTTTCATTATCGAGCAACCATATTTAAAGAATGAGCGATGCAATGCACATGATTTGCCCTCGTTTCGATTACTAAGATGCAATTCAAGGCCCATATGCGCTCAGCTAACAGAAGCAGCGCCATCTGTACGCAGAACCAAACACGTCTCCATAATATGTCTAATCTTTTAGCACGTCACTGAAAATTTTATACAAATTCTCGGATGTTGTTGATACCTTTTTACAGATGCCGATAAAAGTTTCATGTAGTACCTACATTAAGTTTAGAGTCTACGCAACGAAAGCAGAAAGTGACTTGTTCATTATTGGAAATGCCCTAGTTTCATCAACCATAATTGAGTAAGAGACCGGAATTTGTTCTGATTTGATTTTTTTTTTATGTAGTACTTCGTCACTCAAAATTGCATATAACTCTTTAGTGATACAGGGGCGGCCCTAGGGCGGTGCGAGCGGTGCGACCGCACCGGGCGCCGTCATATGGGGGGCGCCAAAAATGCATGCAGTGACAGATCGCCTGCGCAAAAAATGAAAAATAAATTCTATAATATCCCAGCTTGCTGTTCATATATTATTTTAACATGCATCATCCAGAAGAGTTTATAAAAGTAAGAGTTTCTGCTTAATGCATAGTCGTATGTAATCATAGAATAGAGTCAATTCGGGTTGATACTCGAGTCAATTCGAGTTACTAGAATCGTGAAAATCGCAACTCTTTCCAAATTTAGAACTCTCCCGTCCCGCATCGCGTCTCCCGCACCTGTTTCCTGCCTTTTCGTCTATAGTCTTGAAGTTAATGCATACGGGTTCCTGTATATGGGGCGATATTCAACCTATTTATCTCGTTCTACCATAAATCTTCACCCAATTATCGTAAATATTTACAAATCTTATCTGTCTTTTGCAGAAAAGACATGTCGCTAAACAAAAAACAAAAAAACTGTATGGCGCAAAATACTTGAAAACAAAACAAAACGAAGGCGAAACTGAGAAGGCTTCAAAATCGCTGACAATTTTTTTTTTTTAGACGTCGTCTGAATCGTCGTCACCAGAACTAGTTCAACACGATACGGAAGAAAGATTTTAATGGAAGTTATTCAAACGAGGCTCATTATAAAGAGCAGCATGTGCGACAAAAAATTTTTATGGCTGGAACGTAGTCTGCTGTTCAACAAATAACAAATGGGTATACAAGTCGACTCTTCGAAGTACAAATTATAACGATATTTCAAAATTGTCGCTCATTGACTGCTGGCACAGATGAAATAATTATTCGAGGAACGTATAAATCCAAGGGAAAAAAATGATGGACTTCATTTTTTAAACACGTATTTTCAAAGAGTAACACCAAATGAAGAAAATTATAAAAGTAGATAACTCGTTTATTCTAAATCTTCAGGTAAAGTATATTGTTTATATGTTGTTTCTTCATCAGAAGGTCTCATTTTAATTTGGGAAAAGAAGGATTCGATGACTGAATTTACTTATCAGAGCGTCTCAAAACTCACGAAAGACAAGCATTTGTAAATACAAACTGAAGACGAAAAATCACAGTGGGTTGCTATCCTCTAATGAATGATGTCTTGTTCAGAGGAAGCTTTGTACCTGAAATACTTAATACTTCTAATGATGGTAACTTCCTGGGTATATTGCAACTGCTAGGAAAATATGATCCTGTGATGAAGGAGCATCTCCGACGTATTGCTAATAACGAGACTAATGTCTTATTATGTTGCAAATGTATACAAAACGAATGAAGTACGTAATAAAATTTTAACTATTGTTGGGTCATCTAAATATTTTTCCATCATACTGAATTTAACTTCTGATTTCAGACTCGTAGAACAATTATCTTTGACATTACTTTTGTTGACACAAATGCAGATGAAGTCTAAGTGCGTGAGTATTTCGCTGTGCTTACAATCCGGAAAGTGACTCTTTGGGACCTGGAAGCTGGCCTCGTGGCACAGTTTATTATTGATACTTTGCAAAAGTTCGATTTGGATATGAACGATTGTTGAGACCAAAGATATGACAGTGGATCCAATTTGGTAGGAGGAAACAAATGCGTCCATGCCAAAATTCTGAATCAGTATCTTCGAGCATTTTTTAATCCATGTAACTGTCATTAAATTTGGTAATAGCAAGTACCACCAAAACATTAGTTAAATCAGTTTCCCTGTCCGGATTTCTTTGAAGAATATTTGTTTTATTCTCTCGATCAAAAAAGCGATGGGAAGTGATATTCAAGCACTTAGAAGGACTATCGCCAAAAAATTTGCGAACCTCGTTTTGGAAATAGTTTCTAGCATCGCTACAGTTCGTTATCACTTCTCTTCAGTTCGTGACGCCCTTCTGAAAAGAATTATTCAGTTGCAGCAACAGTAGACTTGTCACTTAGCCAGATCATGGAGCAATTTTTTGAGTTCATAATTACAATGGTGACTTGGTATAATACATTGTTTCAAGTAAACATTGTAAGCAAAGGTTATGCAGACAAAGTGGATTTATGGAACTCTTTATAGTTGCTGAAAAACAGTTCGGAATTTGAGAAAGAGTACCGGCTCTGATAACAGACAGCTAGAGAAATTTATTCTTAGACTGGAACATTTCCTATTATTAACCCAGTCAGATGCCAAAGAAAGTAAAGATTTTGTGAGTATGAGCCGTAAATGAGATAGCAATAGATCCGGAAGAATTGTTTACAGTGAACGTGTTTTAGTATATGATCGATACAATTGAGAATGCGTTGGTCACTTTATTTGCACAATTTTCCAAGGGCGTTGCCAGGATTAGCTTCAAAGTGGGGCGAAAACAATGAATAGGCTAATACTTGTTGAAAATGGTTTTACCTGATGGAAAAAATACATGCATTTAACCTGTATATGCCCCTAAGCATTAATCTGCGAGGGTTCAGTAAAAACTTTGGTAAAGTTTATTTTTCGGTATTAAAAGTGGGAATTTTTATTTTCATATATTTTCTATTTTTGTATATTTTAAAAAATTATTAAAAACTGTGAATTTGACTTGTAAGTGAAGTGAGCATTGTGTTCGCCACAGTAGCTTAAAATCAACCTTTTAACACATATAGTATTCCCTTTTACTGTTGTTTCTGATTCATGCCGCTGCTATCCTATACTAATCTTTCCGAGGTTTGAGCTATTATCTTTATATATATAAAAATCTCGTGTCACGATGTTCGTCCGGGATGAACTCCGAAACTACATAACCGATTTAGATGAAATTTGGCTTAATGTGTGTGATTTAGTCCAACTTAAAAGATAGGATAGTTTTCATCTGGATTATAGACCTCAATATTTATTATTTGCGAAATAAATGTTCATTAAATGTTTGTCATAGGACAATGGTTTGTAATTATTTGTAAGCCACCAAGGCCAAGCGGTCTGCTGGCTAACTGGTTAGGGCGTTTGACTGGAGATGGAAAGGTCCCCCGGTTCGAGTCCCTGTCTCGGCGAGGATTTTTATAGACACTTAACCCGGCATTAACCCCCGGCGCAGCATCCTGTATGAGGTGAAATACGCCAGGGCGGTACTGTGGTTCGGATTCGACGTTAAAATGTAGGTCCCCTGTACCAGGCAGGATGGGCGGGCTAGGTAAAGGCGGCTACGACAGGGGCAGAATGCCCAGCCAGTAGAAACCGTGTCACCAGGTCATTACGACCACACGTAATTATTATTATAGTTCCATAAGTTTCTAACAGATGGCGATGTGTTAACGTATCTATACAACACTTGGTTAGCTAGCTGGGGTAATCATCCAGTAGATCACGTTCTGTTTCAATTTATTTATGCTACAGTTTATTCCTAACAGATGGCGGTGTGTTAATTTATCGAACCATCCAGTAGATGGCGTTGTATTTCGATTTATTTATGCTACAGTCTATTACACGCTATATGTGTGAGTTTCTTCAATTTTAATTGTGCTGTGTATTGTGTTATAATTATACTGTATTGTTGTTCATCGTTTGTGTGTCTTTATACCTAACGACAAAGCAATTACACACATGAATATAATATTGAAGAAAACGTTACGATAAATTCGAATCGTGTAAGCATTTCTCGCTAACTTATCATTTTTCTTCTTCTTTTTGTTATGGTCAGCTAGACTCCACGTGTCAATTTCAATTCCTCTCCTGTTGTTTTTTCTTTCTTCCTCCCCAGTATTCCTTCATTATTGCACTCCTCTCTACATTTGAATCCTGCCATATTCAAAGTCTGCTATCGAAAAAAATTTCTATCCATACGGTTCACTGGTATTATTTCGTTTCAAATGTTTCTAAACTTCTTGAAAGCCTGGTGTCATCCATGCTATAAATGTATCAAAAAAACATCATTCTTCTTTTTCTGTTATTTTTTTCAATGTTATTTTATATTTCCTCATTAGTTCTTAACTTCCAATTTACTGTATTTTTCAATGGACCCAAAAATTCCGGCTTCACCACAGTATTATAGTGTCTTATTTTAAGGCTTTCAGAAAGGCACTTTTTGTTGTAATTCAAATATTTTTCAGTGAAATGTCGCCAAAGAATCTAACCTCGACAATGCGTGTAGCAGAGAGGCAAGACGCACGACGAGAGAGCTCAACAATCAGCAACACAAATCGCGGTAAGTAAGGAAGTTCAAAGAATCAGGACTGTTGAGCATCGTATGCAAGAATCTCAAGAACAGCGTGATGAACGTCTGTGACAGAATATATCGAGAACAAGAGCGGCACGAGAACAGCACATACCTACATTTACAGAAAGAGAACGAGAGAGACAGTAAATCAGCCGTGCTTTGACACGTGTATCATTTGTTCGTCTTGCGTTCCAATATGCACCAGCCATTGATTACTCTGCACATTCAAAAACTGCAATCGGTGCAGTGAGCAAAATATTCCAGTATTATCAGGCGTTGAAATTCCGCAATGAAGTAGCCGGCATGTGTTGTGCATCAGGAAAAGATGTATTATTACCACTACCCAATCCGCCAGAACATTTACAATCCTTCTTGCTGGCGAATCAAACGATTCGAAATTGTTTCTGCGCAAGACACGCAAATTCAATTCTAGCTTCCAGATGACGTCTTTTGGGGCAACAAAAATTTGCGATCTTACATCTGATGGACGTCATTTTGAAACTAAATTCAAAATACAAGGCCAGGTGTACCATAAGATTGGGTCGTTGATACCGATGCCAAACGATGACCCGAAGTTTCTCCAAATCAATTGGAAATTGTGAGGAACGCTTGAAAACTAGGTGACAGTATAATTTCATCGAACAAGCAGAAGAGAGAGCAATTGTGGTATTGTTGGAAAATTGTTTGGAAAATAATAATCAACTTATTCAATTGTGTCGCCACAATTAAAAAATGACAACTACCAAATTGTGACCAAAGCTTACAAATTACCATCAGGAGAATACGCTGGCAGATTCAACGCGCCAACCGTAGATGAAGTTGCAGTTTTTGTGGTTGGTGACTCAGTTGATTAAAGTCACACGTCAAGATAGAACTGTTAGTATAATTTCGGATCTACACCGTTCGTATGACGCACTCCAGTATCCACTGATATTCTGGCAAGGGCAGAATGAATATCACATCAACATCAAACAGCGTGATCCAGTTGCTGGTAAATTTAATATTCAACTATTTAATTCGTTATTTTATTAGTACAGTAGACCCGCAGTATTGCGACCAGGGGCCGGATTATAGCGGTGCCACTATATTGATTTCTTATTCTATTTTTACTATTTAATTTATTATTTTTTCAGGTAATAAAACAAATAAAAAAGTTACTTCAATGATGTACTACGCCCCCCGATTGATGATTAGACATAATTAGGATAACTATATCCTTCGATATCGTCAACTGTACCTTCAATACGTCGTGGATATGTACGCCAAGATTGAAAACAAGCATTTGCGATTTATTCGATACAACCAGGTTAAATTACGATCGGAGGAATACATCCTCTTACGAGTTACTGTTATCGGCAATATTTATGAAAATTTTAACGCCAATGATATCGGTAATGCATTTATTTTACCTTCAAGCTACATCGGCAGTTCACGGAACATGCATGAATATATACAAGATGCGATGACTTATGTAAGTCATTATGGTCATCCAGATTTGTTTATTACATTTACATGTAATCCGAATTGGGAGGAAATACAAACTTTGCTATTACCAGGCAATCAATCAATGCATCGTCATGATGTCACGGCACGTGTGTTCAAACAAAAATTAAAATCATTGATTGATTTAATCGTAAAACAATCAGTTTTCGGTAACACACCTTGCTATCTGTATTTGATTGAGTGGCAAAAGCGAGTTTGCCTTATTCTCACATTTTGATTTGGCTTGAAGTTAAAATCCATCCAGAAGAAATTGATCAAATAATTTCAGCCGAAATTCCGGACCCATTAATTGATAAAGAATTGTTTGATATTGTTACCAGTCACTCGATCCACGGACCGTGCGGTGCTTTTAATATGACATAGTCATGCATGGAAGGTGGAAAATGTAAGAAGCGTTTTCCAAAGGAATATACGAATTATACTATTACGGATATCGATGGTTATCCGTTGTATCGCCGCAGAAACGCTGAGAATGGTGGCCAAACATTTACAATGCGAATGTCAAATTCTAGAAACCAAGTTGAAATTGACAATCAGTGGGTGGTACCATACCCACCATTGCTTTCAAAAACGTATAAGACTCATATTAATGTCGAGTTTTGCAGTTATGTAAAATCCATTAAGTACGTTTGCAAATATGTTAATAAAGGCAGTGATTTGGCCGTATTTGAAGTTCAAAATGTAAATAAAAATGACGAAATAACACGATACCAAATAGGCAGATACATCAGCAGCAACGAAGCTATCTGGCATATTTTTAGTTTTCGCATCCATGAAAGAGACCCTTCCATCCAGCATCTTGCAATACATCTTGAAAACGATCAACGTGTATATTTCACCGAAGAAAATATTTTCCAAAGAATACTTGAGCCACCAAAAACGGCAAACCACAAACTGAATTTTTCACATTGTATCAAAAATCTGATGTGTTCCGCCAATTCACAAAAACATTATTATATACCGATGTTCCAAGCTATTTTTCATGGAACAAATTAGGTAAAAAATGGTAGCCACGTAAACAAGGAGAATCACATCCTTCGATCGCAGGCATATTCAAAGCAAAAATTTTGCATCCAAAACAATGTGAATGTTTCTTTCAGCGTTTGTTATTGGTGAATGTTCCTGGACCAGCTTCTTTCGAATGTTTACGAACAGTTAATGGTCGAGTGTTCAATACATGTCGAGTGTTCAATACATGTCAAGATGCATGTCGCGAGTTGCAGCTGCTGGTAGACGACAATTATTGGGACCTCATACTTGCTGATGCAGCGTTGACAGCCACGCCGAATAGTATTCGTCAAACTGTTTGCAATTATTTTGACAACATGTTATCCAACACAATCTTCGAGTTTGTGGGAAAAATATAAAAACAGAATGACTGAAGATATAACTGAAATTTCAGTTTATATAAATAAATAAAAAATATTTTTTATAAATATCAATTTTTATATAATTTTAATTAAGTAATTTGTAATGAAATGTAAATTAAAATTTTTTATGATCGTTTGTCCTTAATTACAACTCTCCGTAACTCTTTACCAATTACATTTGAATTTCCAAATCTACTACAATGTTTTTGTCTTGATTAGTGAATATTAATTTGACTACTTGAGGAAATTTAGAATAACATTAATCCAACGTACTATAATTAGTAAGTCACAGCAACGCGTGACCGGGTCAGCTAGTCATTTATAAAGACTATACTTTGCCCGCGACTTTGCTTGAGTGGAATTCATAAAGCATTCATATACATATTCGTATCCGAATCCCACGGCAACTGTTATCTGAGATAAAAGTAGGTGGCCAATACATTATTCCAAATTTATCCTAAACAGTTCAGTCGTTTTGACGTAAAACAGTAAAAACATCCAAGCAAATAAACTTTTACATTTATGATATTAGTAGAAACTATATGTTATCTTCAATCTATCTATATCTTAACCACGAATAACCGATTGCTCATTTGGGGCGCCATAATGAGATCTCGCACCACCTGAAAAACTTGCTAGGGCCGCCCCTGTAGTGATATCGTGTGACAGCGGCCTATATCCGTCGCGCTGAAGCCAGCAATTTAAGTCGGGAATATCCTGTGATCGCAGCTTCAACAATCGAATGTAATTTGAACGGTTGTCTTTGAGGCACCTTATGGCTGGAACTTCGGTCATTAAAAAACGAACAGTTGAAATTATTTTTAAGAGGGTGGGACTAGCTGTTTTTATATCTTGAAGTTTACTTTTAGATAACATGCAGTATATCTTGACGCCACGTTTTAAATTGGTTTTATTCGATAAACAAAAACAGTGAACATTAAACTTTTCATACCTTTCTAACGCTTTGTCCCATGTTGAAGAACCACTTTGAGTGAATGCGTTGATGGACTACCTAATCATCTCTTGATGATTTTTTCGGCGCAGAAACGCCATTTGACATGGTTTCTTTACAAATTTGAGAACAGTTCCTCGTACCGTATATTGCCATTATCATCTGACACTCATTTTTAAAACTGCGCCTTTTCTTCTCTTCAAATGAATTTGGAGAAATAACGTTTTCTGGTTGGATTTGCTGAGCTACACTATGCTGAGCTACAAGTATTTCAAGTTTGGGTACCTTACGATTTCGAACGAAAAATTTATCCATAACAATTTCCGAAATAGATACGATAACAATATGCGTGGCGTGATCCCGAAGCACATGCTTTTTACCAGCTTGACTGACCGAATGAGACACTTGAGATAGAACCACGAGCGCGAAAGCGCCGGCGGCGCGGCGGACGGGTGAGGTACTCCGTATGGCGGGCTAGTACTTGCACGCAGGGTGAGTTGTTTCGCTTGCTTCTGTGCATACTCTTCACAAATCCAACCAACATTTACTTACCACACACAAGATGGTGTTTCATATGACATAACGTAGTGTTCATGTTATCCTTCGACGCGCAGTAGCACACGCTCGCATCGCACAAGCGCGATCTCTTGAGACAATGGTTCCGCTCAAAGTCGGATACTTATTAGTTTTGATGCCTATGCTCATGGGTGCTCCGCACCCACAGTATACCTCTCGTGGGTGCTGGAGCCCCCGAGCACCCACAGAGTAGGCGCCCCTGACTGTCCTGACAATATATCTGTCCAAGTCGCTAAGCTTTGTTGGAGTACTGTATTGTTTCATATTTTTCTTTCCCTCACGACACACGCGCTGGACAGTTCTCAAACCAACATCACAAGCTGCAGCGAAAATAGCCTGTCCATTCCCTACATTTTTTCGCAATATGGTTGTTTTTGCGGTAACAAATCACTACAGTTTTTGATTTCGTTACTATCAAGTATGTCCATATTTTTCAAGTCTTTTCTCACCAGCGTACATGTAGATGACAAAATTTCACCATCACTGTCCACAAGAAGTTTGAAATATTTGTACACATTGTGAATGATAGATTTATTCTGCCGGCGAAACTCTGTTGTCTTCTTCAGCCGCGGTGGTTCTACTGTCGATGACGTGCGCCTTGTTGGAGTAGTTAGTACCGAAACACCTGGAGTAGGAGAATAAGTATCTTCCCGAGTATCCATTTTTAGTACCACCATTCTGTTGCTAAATAATCCCAATTATAAAATACTACACTATTTTGTTCGGTAAAATTATTACAGTAAACTACTATAGTTAATAAATAACTAAACGAATTAATATCGCTCACCCTTACACTGACACACTTTCTAATTAGCATTCACAGGTTCACACATTTTTTGTGTATTGAAAGGGAGGTGGAAGGTTCAGGGTTTGCGAGCTGTTGTCGCTCGTACTAGGCAATACAGGCCGCTCAGCATTGCAATTTTCTAGTAATAGAAAGAGAGCGCATCGCGAGATTGTTCCCAGGTACGGCAACAGCGCGTTTACACAGACCCGCCAATATATTTGGCCACAGCTTTAGACTTTTAGTCTAGTTAACAAAAAACGGATGATATTTTTTAAGAATAAGAACCGCAGTGAAAATCACTTACTAGAGTTCTACAACTTCTAAAACAGATAAGAACTGTATATCCATACCTTGGACTGGGATTTGTAGTCAAACTAAACCTAGCATTGAATGGAAATGGTTACGTTCAACTACTTGGAGATCATTTTCAGCCATTAATGGGCTGCATGTTTCCATTATAGGCCAATCAGTTTGACATCGATAGTATGCAAATTAATAGAGAGATTGATATGCAACTACAACAGAAATGTATGTGAGGAACGTTAGTAGTTTTCAAGTTGACAACATGGATTTAGACAAGGAAATTAATGTGAAGTTTAGACAAATGTCTAAAAATTCAGGAATTTTTTTCAGTTATGAATTATTGGAGATATTAATGTATTTTGTACATAGTCAAGCTTCTATTTTTCCACAAAACGATTCAAAAGATTGAAGGTAAACATATTTCAGCTACAGAAGTTAGTCTTATTTTGAACGAATTTGTCCTTTATAATATGTTAAATCAAGATTTGAAGAAAAATGTATCCCTTTAATAATAAAAAGAAATATGAGCACAATAGTACGGTAGTGAAGCCAGAATGTTTATACGCAGCAGAGAAACTAGCCAGAAAGGGATTGAGAGAAATAGAAAGAAAGTTTCTAAGGGGCCAAAAAAGCGACAGGAAGCGAATTTAATTTCCGTTTGAGATCGAACCAAGAATTATACGACAAGTTTGAAAATGTATCAAACACAATTAAGAAAAGGAGATTAGCTTTCTATGGACACATCAAGAGAATGGAACCAGAAAGAATGGCAAAGAAAATACTCAACTTTAAGGGAACAGTAAGACTCAAGATCCATGGGTGAAGGAGGTCCATCAGGATCTGAAAAGATGTGGGATCAGCAGGGAAGACATACAAGACAGGGAATTATTCAGAGAAACAATTCGTAGGTAAAGGATTTGACTGAAGAAAAACAATCAGGAAAAAGAAGGCATTTTCGGAGGAAGAAAAAGCAAGAGTGACCCATAGAATGAAAGAGTACTTGCGACGGAGGAAGGAAACTCAGAAAAATGAAGTTGCGTAGTCGTAGTCCATAAACTCTCTCTTTCTTTTTTTTTTTTTTTTTTTTTAAATGTCAATTCCGGGCATAATGGAAAAGTTTCCAACAGGACGAATAATGGTCTGAAACAAATATCACAGGAATAACAGTTTTCAATGTTTTTTTTTTTACTTCATCGCAAGTAAATTGGGCAGATATTGAAAACTGTGTTGAGTTTATATCGAATGAAATGCTTGATATTAAAATCGATGACAATTGTCTGCTTAAAGAAAAGAATACTGAATGTAAATTTAAATTCTGAAAAATTAGAACAATGGGGAAATCAACATGAAATTCATAAATTTTCATTTGGTAATGATGCTTGGACAAGTAAGAAATCAATATTCAAAGCTGATACTTTAGCTGCAATACTTACCGTAAAATTCAATTTGAAGAATATTTCACGCTCTGTAATTTCCATTATATTATTATAAAATGGTATATTGACAAAAAAATCATCCAATGGAAAAATACTAGTTTAATTAAATAATAAAAAGGGATGTAATCATTATTAGCGTATTTTTGTTTGAATTAATAAAATGTTTCATTTATTTACGTTGTACTCTTTTCTTAAATTTTCTTGTCCTCCTTTTCATTGTAAAAAAAATTGGTCACCTTAGAAGTAAATAATGTATAAACCATGAAACGTGATCTCCTTGTTAGAACAATTGTTCAAAGGAAACCAAAATGTCTGGGTAAGAAATGTAGTATTGAAAGAAGTGTCAGTGAACATGGGAGTGCCACAAGGTAGTGTAATGGAACCACTGCTATTGATTATCCTAATGGATTGTGTTGATGGTTAACTGTCAGAAGTTAGGTTGTTTTCAGATGACATAACTATAAAGAAGAATCAAAATGATAGAAGACTGTGAACTGCTGCAGGGTGATCTGGACAAGATATCCTAGCTAGGTATGTTAACATGGGATAAAGATAAATACAACGTAGACTAAAGGCCCGGTCAAACAGCGTTGCCAGCAGGCGCGGGCAAGGAAGTCAGTACCCATCGAGCACTGTGTTACATTATATTTCATCATCCCTGCCAAACAGAAGGCGGGCAGAATTGGCGATCCAGTCGCGTGCAACGATCTGGTTGTGAGCGCACACAGATATAGCGCGATCACGTCGATATGGCAAATGTCGAAACAGAGAAATTATTAATTTGGTGTGCGAAAAAAAATATTTGTTTCACTCCACCCCGCATACAAAAACAACAAGAAAAGTGAAACTTGGATTGAGATTGCGTGGAAACTGAACATAACCTGAAAGTGCCATTTGCATTACTATTTATTTATTTCAAAGCATTTTATTTCATTTATCATTTGAATAAAATTATTTATATAACCATTATTTACTTGTCAAAGTTATTTAATTACAAATTATTATTGTTTACTTGTACTTTTGATATATAACATACAATTCGATTTATTTAAGTAAGCAGGAAAGTAGTAAAGGCGTAGGTTTAAAACATGTATAAATATCAAGTACCTGGGTGGCCGATCTCTGCTCGATATCTTTCGATTTCTGTTCAGTACGCAAGATTTCATCAAAATCCTTAGAGAAGTTTTTGAGAATTTAATTTTATCTATTTACAAGTGTTGCTCATGCAATAGTATTAGATTGGATAGATTAAATTTATACACAGCATAAAAACCTAACCTGAAGGTTGGTTGGATCCTCCCGAAGGATGCATACTAAACCATTGTATCAGAGGTAAGACGGCCAGTTCCTTTCCTCTGGGACCTACAGTTTAACGTGGAATCCGAACCACAGAACGTTCCAGTGTACTTCATATGATCAAATACAAATCTTAAAAATTCTTGCCCCCATTGGGATTTGAACCCATGATAGTAGCCAAAATGTGTTGAGAGCCAGCGCAGTAACCACTTTTTTCTCCACTAATGACATTTGAGCTACCAGGCCGTTCCATATTTGTTATACAGTCAATACGATATATTTCTTTCCTACTTACATAAGAACTGCAGTCGGTTAAATAAATATCATGAATAATAGTTCAACATTTTATTTTAATGGCAGCGTTTCATGATCAGAAAACTGATGAGGACTTTCTTGAATTGAGTCTTCACTGGGCGAAGTTCGAGTAACTTTGTTGAGATGATATTCTTTTATATTTTCTTGAGATAAGTCTTGACTGCCTGAAGTTTTATTGTAGTTAAAATTTTTTCTTAAAGGCTTGCTATGCATATCGAAGCTCACAGTTGCTTACTACAACCAAAGATAAAACAGAAAGCTCACTGGTGCCTCAAATTCTATGAGATCGCGCGGCGTTAAATATATATATATATATATATTTTGTGTAAGCTTGCATTTTCACAAGTATGTCACGTATGATATTATTTTTTTCTTTGGAGGTAGTTAAAAGTTTTTCTTAACGGCTTCCTAGGCATTTTGAAGTGCACACATCGTGGCCCGAATCAAAGAGAAACTTAAATAACATCAGTAGCCATTACCTGAAACTTCTACTACAGCCATTTCCGATATAAAAATGATGCCATTATGTTAATATTATTTTCAAAGAAGTTTTGTAAGGTAAAGAAGTTTGAAATTATCGTATCTGGCAAAGCCAGTATCTATTCTTTTTAGAAATTTCTACTTTTTAAATGTTTTACAATTAAGCTGGTAGTATTTAATTATAACCACTTTTTACTATTCAGTAATATTGATGTTTGACATACGGTCAAAAAGTAAACGGGAAGACAACTACTTAGGTAATCTTAAAAATCAAAACGTTATCTGAATACGAAATTTCATCAAAATCGTTAGAACCGTTTCGAAGATTGCAAATATACAAGCATTGCTCGTTAAAGGTAAGATTAAAATAATTAAAGTAAGTGCCGAATTGAGCTCCTACTTCAAAAGCAGCTGAACTCGATCTTTGGTTTGTCGGCTTTGTATTTGAGAACGCCGTTCTGTACAGGTCTGGAATATCTGTCTTCGAACGAATTAAGTTCAATGCATAGACGGTGATATTCGCCGAATTCTTCCGTGTTTTTATTATCTCCGTGCACTCACTGTCTCTTTTTCCCTGAACCTACTAAAGCTAAGAGAAGAAGAAGCTCTTTTTCCTCGTCGGAACTACGATAGAATCATCACCCGCCATCGAGTCAACGGCGGCCCTGCCTACGCTTTTCTCGAAGCGATTCGGGCCATTTTTACACGCTTTATATTAGCTTGACTTGTATGTATGTATGTATGTATGTATGTATGTATGAATGTAACGGAATTTTACAACTCCATTTTGACCCACTTCCCGATGTCCGAGCTGTTTGAAATTTGGCACACATATTAAGAACCGGTGACAATACAATAATTTCATAGCTATATCCTGCTATGCTCATTACTTTGACAGTAACAACAGAAAAATGGTTGAATGTCGTGGAATTTTGCAATATAATTTTAACCCAATTCCAGATGTCCGAATTGTTTGAAATTTTGCTCATGTATTGATAACTGATTACAATACAATAATTTCATAGCTATGTCTTGATATTCTGATTACGTTGACAGTAAAAACATAAAAATTTTGCACACGTTTTGAGAACCGTTGACAATACAGTAGTCTCTTAGCAACGTCCTGCTATTCTCGTTACTCTGACGGTAACAATAGAAAAATGGTTGCCATGTATGGAATCTTTCATTTCAGTGTTTACCCGCTTCCTGACGTCCGAATCGTTTAAAATTTTGCACACTTATTAAGAACCGATGAAAATTCAATAATTTCACTCTCACCACGTTGTCAGTGTATCCTATACTTGATGGGATTACTGAGTTAGACAAATGCAGCCGCGACATTAGTGCACAGGTGCGATTCGAGAAATCTTCGTCAGTTGGCGGCCACACCCTTCGGAGATTTTCCACCCAATATAGCCATCATCATCATCATCTTTCTCCAGTTTTCCGGATGTGATTTACGAGCCTTGGTTGCTGTAGACGATCGTCTTCTGCTGTCTCCTATCAAGAAAGGTTTCTCTGTCTGAAGTCGCTTAACGTGATGTTGAATAGTAAGTATTCAAAATATTACTTCGTACTATTATAGAAAAGTAGCCTTCCTCGTTTACCGTGCTATTGGATCTCTTGTATTTTACTCGTGGGAATAATAATTAATAATGAAACTACAACTCAAAGAAAAAGAGTGGCGAAGAAAAGCCAACAATAAGAAACATACTTTTTAAACTATCTGAACTAAAAAGTTAAAAATAAAATTGTAGTTTAAAAAACTAAAATCACGCTTTCGTAGTAATGTGAACTAAAAGGTTAAAAATAATATTTAAATATAAACATTTTGTTTAACAGTGATAGGACGTCCCACAATTCAGGATAAATTAATTTTTTTGAATAAGCTTAAAGTATAAAGTCACTGATTACAAAATTAACTTTAATGTTAAAAAAGCGTGGGGTGCGCTCTACATAACTTTTGACAATGACTCTGTCTTTACAAACAGCCAACGACAAAAAATATAAGACAACTGAAATAGCACCCCATGCTTTTTTACATTAAAGTTAATTTTGTAATCAGTGGCTTTATACTTTAAGCTTATTCAAAAAAATTAATTTATCCTGAATTGTGGGACGTCCTATCACTGTTAAACAAAATGTTTATATTTAAATATTATTTTTAACCTTTTAGTTCACATTACTACGAAAGCGTGATTTTAGTTTTTTAAACTACAATTTTATTTTGAATCTCAGTTTCTTCGGTTGTATTCAAGCTACATGTCTCGAATTTTGCTACACATAGATATCAGCAATCTTAGCAAACGTATTAAATTTTGCTTCATTACTGTTTTTAGTTCGGACGTTATTCGGATACAAACTTCAGCGATTTTGCCACTCACTGACTGAACGACTGACTAATGATCATCAAAACTTTAAGATACTTCCCGTAACCGTAGAAAGCTGAAATTTGGTATACAGATTAACAATTTACCCACATATTATAAGAAAAGTTGTGACAGAACAGAAATATTTGCATTAGAAAATTATATTTTTGATCCCTGAGAGTAGATAAAAAACTAATAATATATATACTCTTAGAGAGAAAAAGCAATGAGTTGTAAGTTGCTATGGAGATTAGGACTTGTGAGATGATAGTTATCAGAGTAGACTAGTAGATTGAATGCTCGAGAAAAACATTGCCTAAAAACGAACCTGCATCTTCTGAGAATAACCAATTCCATTGTAATTCCTAGTAGATCCGAAGATATAAAATAAACGATATATTTTGGATCTAAAGAATTGAGTTATTCATAATTATAATTACAATCAAATCAACGACAAGAGACGCTAAAGCGTTACAAAGTCTGAAATAGGGATATTCACTAAACATCGATGCATCGTTTCCATTCGATGTTTACCATACGATACATCGGATTGATTCGATGTTTTGACAAATAATTTTTCTATTCGATGCATCGATTTTTTTAATATAAAAACATCGAATCAATAGAAAACTGACTCTGGCTAATAATGACAAAAATAATAGAAATCAATGTTAAGATTACTAAATTTATTGAAGATTAAATTAACTTATTTCAATTTAAAGTAACTGTCATTAACAGGTGTGACACCTGTGACCAAATAGTGGGACATAATAACGGTGAAAATGAAATTCTCCTGCGGTTTGCTACCTTGTCTGTATGAGTGAATGCATAAAATCAATTTCTTACGTCCACTCCTACTGTTTGTCGGTACTTGCTGTGAATCGAAATAAGATGTTATTACTTTAAAACAGTTAAATGTTACCTGATTTTACTCAGTATTTAGGTATAAATCAGGTTGGCGCAATATCTGATAGACTATTGTCGAGACTTCTCGTGTATCCGAACTTTTATTTTCGAGCACTGCTCAAATAGGAAATATAAAGTATTTTCCTCAGCAAAGGAACAGAATAAAAGGAAAACAATTAACTTTTGTTTCTCCCTAGTTTGCCTACACACCATTGGTGTTAAGTGGTTAAAGACTAAAAATTAATATTTTTAGGCAGATTTTGACTTAAGTATTTAATGTCTGGTTTTTTATTGTAATGCTCTGGTATCGTAATAAAATATTTCTGTTAATTTGTAGTCTCTGTTTCACTCACAAAGCTATACCTCACTCATACAACACTACTTAACCAACACACGAGATCATAAAATAATTTATTTAATGTTGTGTGAAAGGTAATGCTCTGGCCTCGCATTCGGGAGGACGCGGGTTCGAATCCGCGTCCGGGCATCCAGATTTGGGTTTTCCATGGTTTCCCCAACCCACTCTTGGTGAATATTTCAAAATGCCTTGGCCGAATTCCTTCCCGTTCCTTGCTCCCAGTCCTTTCCCGCCTCTAATGACCTCGACGTCGACGAGGCGTAAAGCCATAAACAAAAAACCATAAAAGTAAAAACATCATTACAGCTACAGCACTACACTGCTGGTATAGGGTTACTCTGTGTTCACACGGACCAAACGAAAGACAATGAACTACAGAGGCGGCCTTTGGGGGTGGCGAACAGGGCAATCGCCCAGGGCCTCGCTCTTGGAGGGGCCTCGCGCAGCTACCCGAGTTGATTAAAGTTTATGTTTGCAAAAATTATTTTATCTTCAGCTATTAGTGGTAACAATAAAGTAAAGTTGGTTAATTGATGGTAAAGTATATATTAATTACTAACTAACTAAAATTTCTCAATTGGATCAATTGAATGTCACATTCCTATAACAGCAGGAGAAACATCTGATATTGATGGACAAGAACTGTATGAATAAAACGAATGCGGTATGTCGGTGATGAGATAAATAACAGAAAAAAACTGAGTTACTGAAGTGTACCCCACTTGAGAATTGCCGCCACACGTAACACAGTTGCGTCCGCAGAAAGAAGTTTTCTATGATTAAAAAATATTAAAACATATTTGAAGAATTCGATGACACAACGTTGGTTTTTAGCACTTTATATTCTTTGAATTGAAAATGAAATAGCTCATTCGTTAGATTCTTGTGCTTTTATTAAATATTTTAGTCTCAGGAAAAGGCGCAAACATCATTTTTAAATCCCCGCGTATCTTCCAACACCTTAATGTACTTCAGTTTATCCTTAATAATTTGTCATCTTTATGTTTGTTAACTTTTAATAGCCCTTCTAACATAATATTTTAAAACTCAAAGTTTATTTTTAAGATGTTTGCATTTTTCGTTGATACCTACGATTAATATATTTTGTACGAAGGACAAGGGCCTCGCAAATATCTGCCGCCCGGGGCCTCGCAATGGCTAAGGCCGACGCTGATGTACTATCTGCGTTCAACTGGAAATGGTGAATATCAAACTGTTGTCACATTTTCTCCTGGCGATTTTAAAGGAACAAGTAAGAGATAAATGAAACTACATTTGCCGACAAATATTGTTGGACTGTATTTGTTGAACTAAGATAAACATAAAAGTATTCGATGTTGAAAAAACATCGATGTTTTTAAGCGATGCATCGAAAAACATGTAGGGTTCCGATGTTTTACATCGAATAAAAACATCGATGTACATTCTAAGTGGACACCCCTAGTCTGAAACTTGTAAATTTCCATATACCTACCCCTAACGTGAAATCGCTTTCTATCCTAATAACTTTACATACTTTCTTCACCTGAGCTAATTAGCACTATATATTTTTAAGCCATTTGACAGAGTGGGCCATAAAATGGTTTTAAATAAACTGAAAGCTATTGGAGTGGATGAAAAAGTGACTTGCTGGGTAGAGGAATTCTTAAAAGACAGAAAGTAGATCGTAAGACTGGAGATTTTCTCGGCGTTGCAAATTAATAAAATTTTCTCGGGTAGCTAGCCGAGTTAGTACATCGTTTGACCACGACGTGGTCAAACGATGTACTAACTCGGCTAGCTACCCGAGAAAATTTTATTCAGAAAGTAGATCGTTAGAGTAGGAAATGGAGTGTAAAAAAAGGTGGAAGTGAATACGGGAGTGTCACAGGGTAGTGTATTGGCACCATTGCTGTTCATCATGCTAATGAATGATTGTGTTTAGGGTTTATAGTCAGAATTTAAGTTGTTTGCAAATGACATGATGATATATAATAGGAACGAAACGGGATAAAATATTTAAGTGGATATGTCAACATGGAATGAAGATAAATTCCAAGGAGAGTCAACTTATTAGGAACATATATAAAGAAAAAATGGTTGTTTATGATTATAAGGTGGGGCAGAATAGCTTGTCTAAGGTTTGAAGAGAAGATACCTTGCCAAAAAAAAAAAAAAAAAACGTTTTGCCGCGACATAAATTGGCGCCCTTCAAACACGATTTTGCCACCCGGGGCAAGTGCCCTGGTTTGCCCCCCCCCCCTCCCAGATTCGGCACTCGTAGGAAAAGATTACAAAATCCTTTATTTTCTTGTGAGGGGGGATAAGAGGATGTAACAGAGAGGTGAGGGAATTGGATTACAAAACATCGGTCACACCATTGCTTGAATATGGTCGTGTAGTTTGGGACCCACATTTTAGCTACAAAATGCAGGAGTAAGAGCGGGTACAGAGAAGAGCAATTAGATTTGTTTGTGGAAATTATTGCAGAATCCATTTAGTAACTGATATGTTAAAGGAGCTGGATTTGGAGTCACAGGAAGACAGAAGCGCTGAGACTGTGCAATGCGTATGTTGATAGGGCTTGGAGTGATATTGGTCAGAAAATTAGGAGTAGTGCCCTGAAAGGAAAAAATGATCGTGGTGGATACAATCTAGCACTCGTTTTCATGACAAATGGAGTGGGGAAATTTTTTTTCGTTGGTAAGAGTGTCTGGGATTGGAACAAATTACCAAGTGAAGTGATGAATAATTTATCAAATACGTTGAAGGAATTTAAGGATAAAATTCGTAAATAGCAAAAGAAGTGGGTGGAGGAATTTAACACTCAGATTATATAAGATACTAATTAAAAAAAAGTCAGATGACTAGGGAAGTTGCCACCAGAGAAAGCGCTCATCGTTTTTTTTTGTTTTTTTTTATTTGTGTTATTTGAAATTTTGTATATGTTTTCAAAGATGGAAAAAACTAACATAACTAGTTCTTTGGATTCGGAAGAATATTTAAATACCAATTGTCAAGAACAAGGTAAGTACTAGAAAATGCTTAAAGAATTTCAGATACTCGTTGGAGATATTGGAAGTGCAACCTGGATTTGTAGACAAATTTGTTATTGCTTTATGTTGCCTATCTATAGGGTTGCCCACTTATTTAGGGAAAAATAAAGTACAGTCGTCTTTTGAAAAAAAAAAGTATACGAAAAAAAAACTCTTTTCAAATTTTGGTATTTATTGCCTAAAATACACATTTTTTTTCGCGCTTACGGGGCTAGGTATTAATTTTTGGTTTCATTTAAAAGTGTTAAGCTGGTATCACGTTCAAAATCTAGAATTATAAATAAATTAATAACCCTTTTTTAAATAAATTTAAGGACGCTCTATTTCTCTCTTCAGACCATCTTGCGTTAATTTCGTTTCGCCATAAGCACTAATATGTTGTTTAGAAAGTAATAACATTAGTTGATTTGTATAGTCTACCAGAAGTAAAGAATTTCCGCATACTTTATGGTTAGGATGAAGTGTACCGACCAAAAATAATGTATCATACTTTAATATAAAGTATGTTTAGCAACTTTACACCTCTGGCCATTGTGGCACATTTACACATTAAATTAGGCCTAAAATTGATTCAACAAATGATCATGCTCACAATATGTTGAAAAGTACGAGGGTTATTCCAAAACTAAGGTTCGATTTGCTGTAACTATTTGAATTGGGCGCCAAGGACAAAACACGCATGCGCGCCGACTCCCGACATGCCTTGCGCGTCAAGCGCCGCCATTAGCGTTGTTACTGTTGCTGTGTGCTGTTTGTAGTGTCAGTTCACAATCTTTAAGACAATTTATCGCCGATTGTGAAGTGAGGGCAGTGATACGGTTTTTGTCTGCAAGAAACGTTTCAGCGGCAGAAATTCATCGGCAGATTACTGAAGTTTACGGTCCTAACATAATGAGTGACAGTAAAGTGCGCAAGTGGGTGCGAGCTTTTAATGAAGGACGGGAAAATGTGCATGATGAACCACGGTCTGGCCGACCATCAGTGATTTCAGAAGATTTGGTCAATGCGGTTGACCAAAAAATTCTTGAAGATCGACGATTCACTATTTCAGATCTCGAAATACTCGTACGAGTAGATTTCCCGAATGTGAGTAGAACGAATTTGTACAGAATTGTGTCTGAACATTTGAATTTTCACAAATTGTGTGCCCGTTGGGTTCCCAGGCTGCTTACTGAGTCCCAACAAATGGAAAGAATGGCTTATGCTCTTGTTTTTTTGGAGCGATATCATAAGGAAGGTGACAGTCTTATTGTCACAGGGGATGAGACATGGGTTTCTCACATAACCCCAGAGTCTAAACGTCAGTCGATGGAATGGCGTCACACGTCATCGCCAGTCAAGGTCAAGGCAAAGCAGACAATCTCAACATGCAAGGTTATGGCGACCGTGTTTTGGGATAGACATGGAGTATTGTTAGTCGACTTTATGGAAAGAGGGACAACGATCAATAAAGCAGCGTACTGCGCTACCCTGACTAAACTTCGACTTGCAATCCAGAATAAGCGACGTGGTCTGTTGTCGTCTGGAGTGTTGTTGTTGCATGACAATGCCAGACCCCATACTTCGAAAGAAACGCAAGCTCTAATCAAGAAATTTGGATGGGAACAGCTTGACCACCCACCATACAGCCCGGATTTGGCGCCAAGTGATTTCCACTTGTTCCGCTACCTAAAGGAGTTTCTTGGCGGCAAGCGCTTCGACACATATGATGAAGTGAAAGAAGCAGTTAAAAACTGGTTATCTTCGCAGGCGGCCGATTTCTACGACTTAGGGATTCAAAAGCTTGTTGAACGATGTGACAAATGTTTAAATAAGCATGCAAATTATGTAGAAAAATAGAGAAATATGCAAGGAATGTAAATAAAACAATTGTTTTTGAAAAAATTTTGATTTTGATTTTTTTTCTTAACCGGACCTTACTTTTGGAATAACCCTCGTATCAAAAACCGTACTGTCACAGCTGAGGCATTGGTAAAACTCACAGAGCGTAGAATTCTCAAAGATTTTTTTCTTTTTTGGATGATCACCTATTATTCGGTTGTATGTTTTTACCCAACTATCTTTATATTTTTGTAATTGTTTAGGTTTCTTCAAATTTGCTGGTGTATCACTATTACACAAACTGAATCCGAATTACTTGACGCTTTAAACAATGTACCAAAAAAAAAACAAAAAAAAAACAAAAAAAAATAAAAAAAAAATATGCTGTTGAAAACTCCATCCTGAAAACGACGAGAAGCATAAGAAATCGCAGATTCTCAGTTTGTCAATCACATGACTGACATCTACCGCTCAGTTCAAAAATAACGGCGTGCTGACACGAGTCGACACTAATGTGGATGGTCAGCAATTGTTGCCTCGGCTCCAAAGTGGTTAAGTATACAGATCAAAGGACGCGAACGGACAGAAACCCTTGGCCAACAGGGGCGTAGTTACTATGGGGCTAGGCGGTGCAGAGCACCGGGGCCCCTACGCTCAGGGGGCCCCCAAGCATACATCTGGGGACCCCAAAGCGCACCTCTGGGGGCCCCCAAGCGCAGTTCAGAGGACCACGAGCCTTCATGGCAACTTTTTTTTTTACTTCTACAGTCGTCTAAGGGAGCCCCTGAGACACAGGAAGCCCCTCACTAAGGGCCCCTCTCACTGCTGAGGGGGCCCCCAACCACTGCTCAGTGGGCCCCTAGGTACTACTCAAGGGCTCCATCCTCAGCTCAGGGGGCCCTTACCGGCAACACAAAGCAAAAAAAAAGGTAGCTCATCTGGCCTGAGGGCCCAAAATAAATTTTTTGCACCAGGCCCTTGTTGACCTAGCTACGCCACTGTTGGCCAATAGGCACTTTTTCTTGCACGAAGTGGTAGAACTAGCAAAAAACGTTCCATTCCATGTTTTATATATTTTACTGGAAACAGAGTATTTCGCATACTTTAATGGTAGGAAAAAGTTAAAGTATAACGACCAAAAATAAAGTATTATTCTTTATTATAAAGCATGGATGGCCAACCCGCGGCCCGCCTTGAATATTTTTCCGGCCCGCGAGATTCATCACACTTTTACAAAATATATTTGTTTTATAATGGACAAAGTGGTGAAAACAAATGTATTAAAAAAATACACTATTTGTACAACCATGTTTTCAAAAATTATTTCATTTTTGTTTATATATATCTTCTATATATCATTTTTAGTGTTATATATTTCTTTAAAATGTGCATTTAGTATCATTATTATTATATTATCTATGTTTACATATAAGAATAATAGTATACACAATAATAATAATTCATTATGTTTAAATTTTTTACTCCAAAAAGAAGTCTATAGAGGGTCTAAATCTAATATGGGGATATATAATTTTATATGCAGCCTGCGGAGTTATGATGCATTTCCATACTTTATAATATTAAGTATGATTGGCAACCCTAACTGCATAACATGCTGTGTACAGAGAATCAGATTTTGAATCTTTTTCCAGAAGCAGCTTCATTGAATTTAGTTCTCTCGAAACTTTTCAAGTTCTAGAAAACTTGAAGTAATATTTTAATTCTGATGATGGTAGTGTAGTGGCAAGTTAACGGAGTGGATAGAGGAACAATGTATAATCAATGTAAAAACAAAAAAGTTTTCTTTATTAAATATACATTATATTTCTTTAAATCTTTGATGATTCATTTACTTAAATATTTGCGGTTTTCAGCGTTTACCGGGTTACAGCTGGTTGTCACTACATGTATTGTTTTGAAAAAGAGAAATATATGAAACTATAAAAACATTGGTATGTTTTTCATTTACTACATACCTCGTTAGGTTCAAAATTCGAATTATCTGTGTTAGAAATATCATAACAGTTGAACACCAACTACGTTAGAACTGTCTTAACAGTACAACAGCATAAACTTAACAACGAACTGAATAGCATCAGCAGAAAAAATACAACGAAATTCCAATTACTTGACATCTTTAATATACCTCCAGTTTCAACGCAAACTGGTTGTAGCATAAAATGATCCCGATAATTGTCGGATTATAATCCCATGATCTATGAATGTTTAAACATTTATGTTCATTCACTTTTCCAGTTAACGACCGTGCCTCGTTAAAACTAAGTCAGGGAAACAATAGAAGAGAACAAAAACGGTTGGTAAGAAAAGAACTTAAGAGTTAAGAGACAGCAGGGTAGTATCGAATATTTAAAACAACTAAACAAGGACTTAATAACAGCAAAGAAAATGGCTAAAGATGCGTTTATGAAGAGTATTGTCAGAGCAGGAGGACCATTGCCTGATGCATCTAGAAATTTCTATGACTATATCAGGAAACTGAGGGGAAGGGAGGGTGTAGACACACTTATAGATAAGGATGGAGAAGAAGTTACTGACGATTTGAAAAAGGCAGAGATTTAAAGTAACTGGTTCAGTGAAAGCATTAGGGACAATGAATCAGAAACGGGAAGGTCTAATTCGGAGAACGAGTTTAACAACACAATTAGAAATGAAGACAGTAAAAAATTTGAAATTCATCCTGAAGAAATCATGAAGGAAATAAGAAAGATGAAAAAACATAAAGGGGCTGGTGAAGATAATATTACTACTGATATCTTAAAGATAGCCGGATGTGACATTGTACCTTATCTTGAAATATTATTTAAATCGAGTCTGGATACTTGTTGCTTACCACAAGACTGGAAAAGTGCGATAGTAGTACCGGTACTTAAGGGAGGGGTGAGAAATAGAGTTGAGAATTACAGGCCAATAAGTTTGACATCAGTGGTAGGTAAAATAATGGATTGATATGCGACCACGTCAGAAATATATGTGAGGAACGTAAGTGGTTTTCAAGCAGGCAACATGGGTTCAGGCAAGGATATTCATGCGAATCTCAGTTGGTGGGATATAGGCAAGATATTTTAGATGAAATGGACAAGGGAGGCCAAATTGATAGTGTAGCACTAGATCTGTAAAAGGCATTTGACAGAGTGAGCCATAAAATGGTAGTAAATAAGGGAAAAACCATTGGAGTGGATGGGAAAGTGATTTGCTAGGTAGAAGAATTTTTAAAAGGTAGAAAACAGAAATTTAGGGCAGGAAATGTAGTATCAAAAGAAGTGGAAGTAAAAATGGGTGTGCCACAGGTAGCGTATTGGGACCATTGCTATTCATTATTCTAATGAATAATTGTGTTGATTGTTTACTATCTGAAATTAGATTGTTTGCAGATGACATAATGCTGTATAAAAGAATCAAAACGATAGAGGATTGTTAACAGTTGCAGGGTGATCTGGACAGGATATCTAATTGGGTTGGTAAACATGGAATGAAGATAAATGCAAAGAAGAGTCAGCTTATTAGATACACAAATAAAAAACAAAAGGTTAATTATGAATATAAGGTGGGGAAAGAATTGCTTGCTGAAGACTTGAAATGTAAATATCTTGGCATTACATTTGATAACAATCTTAACTGGGCAGGACACATTGGACAGGTGGTAGGAAAAGGTTTCAAAATTCTGCACTTGTTGGAGAGAGTGATGAGAGGATGTACGAGAGAAGTAAAGGAATTGGGTTACAAAACTTAGGTCAGACCATTGCTCGAATATGGTAGTGTAGTATGGGACCCTCATTTTACATATCAAATATAGGAGTTGGAGAGGGTGCAAAGAAGGGCTGCTAGATTTGTTTATGGAAATTATCGCAGAATGCAATCAGTGACGGATATGATAAGGGAGCTGGAATGGATTCATTGCAAAACAGGAGGAGGATGAAGAGGGTCATGGGAGTGTACAGGGCGTGTACTGGTGATGAGGCATTGAAAGATATTGGTGTAGGTATGAAAAGTATTGCATGGAAGGGAGAAGATGACCGTGACCAGAAGCTGGCACTCGATTTCAGCCACAAGGGTGTGGGAAGATTCTCTTTTTTAGGTAAGGGTGTCAGGGATTGGAATGAGTAACCAAGAGAAATGATGAATAATTTGCGGAAAACGTTGAAAGAATTTTAAGATAAAATTTGTAGAGGGCAAATGTAGGTTGGTGCAGGATAGGGGGAAGATGGGGGTGTAGGGAAATTGCCACCGGAGCATATGCTCCATTGCAATTAAATTAAATTAAAAAAACTCCAGAATATGTGGGCACACATAAAATAAAACGTGATATTACATGTGAAGTGACTTCAATGTTCACTTGACTCGTAACATAACGATACAAAACAATGTTGCCCACTTTTCGTCCGTCACATGATATTACATAATATCACATGAGTTCACGTTACCTTGGTAAAATAAAATTAAGCCAATGGGAAGAGACAGCCATAATAAAGTGGGATGAGAACTTTCGTTTAGAGTCAATTAGTTAAGGTTGGTACTATCATCTACATTAAAAACTTTACCGCACTTCGGTCCGTAGGGGTAGCGCATTTTGGGGATAATCGACGGATGCTGCCTAGAAACCGGTTACAAGCAACACATATCGATGAATATTGAAGTAAAACTATTTTTCTCTCTTTTTTTTTTGCCACTCTCTCTCAACGAATAAGCAGAGTCAAAACTACTCTTGTATAGAAATGTGTGGTTCCACTCAATCTTTATATTCTTTGGCTATAAATGATTGGATATTTTAATAGATTAATATTTATACATTTAGAAGATTATACTATTCGTTAAAAGCTTGTAGAGTGAAGTAGAATTCATAAGGATATTTTTATGTATAATTTGCACAGCTAGAGAAACAGATTGTTGTTGTTGGTTTTTTTTGAAAATCTTAACTGATAAAATAACTGGAGATAAACCTTAAAGCATTATAATATATACCCGGTTCCCCCCTGGTATTTGCCCAAATATGGGTAAGTGTTAAGATTTAAACAATCGTCGGAAATTAATACGATTAAAGAAAGGAAGAGTAAGTGATATGGATTTAATTATATGGTTAAATTGCACTAGACAATACGAAGGAGAAATCGCTGGTTGCAGAACATGCGGCAGTGGTTTGAAATCTGCGCCATTGTCTCCTTATTATGAACAATGGATAACAGAGAGAACTACTCGGTTCTGATCACCAATCGTCACAACCCAGAAGATGAAAACAGCCACTGGTAATTTAGGAGAAAGAAAACACAGCAACACAGGTTCTTTTAGTTTTTATCAAAAGTTGATTTATTCATTACGTCTTACAAAAAAATACAATAAAACCTCTCTCGTTGTAGATGAGCAAGTTTTATTTTCACAGATGAAGACGACTATATACGACAATTAAAGTAATGTGAATGAGCTGCTAACGCAGGGGAGAGCGATGATTGACGTATGTACAGGTGCGAGGATGTCGGATGAACACTTCACTTTCACTGCACCGCTTCTGATCTCTCAGTGCTTGTACGAGAAGCCATGACCGTAGCCTCCCAGGGAACCCCCGTAGCTGCCGAGGGAACCCCCGTAGCTGCCCAGGGAACCCCCGTAGCTGCCCAGGGAACCCCCGTAGCTGCCCAAGGAACCCCCGTAGTTGCCGATGGAGCCACCATAGCTGCCGAGGGAGCCTCCGTATCCAAATCCACCTCCGTATCCGCCTCCGTATCCACCACCGTAGCCTCCGATGGCGATGGGTGTGGCAACTGGCACGGCCACGGGCTGTGGCACACTAACAGGTACCGGCTGAGCTACGGGCACGGGGACAGGCTGAGGGATAGTCACTGGTACGGGGTGTGGGACGGAAACAGGTACTGGGTGAGGTACCTTGACGGGAACTGGTCGCGGTACAGCGACAGGGTACGGCCGTGGTACCGACACTGGTACGGGCACGGGGTGGGGGACAGGTACAGCGCGGGGTACGGAGACTGGGTACGGCTGGGGTACCGGCACGGGAACTGGCCTGGTAACAGTTACAGGCACGGGCTGGGGAACAGGTACTGGCACCGCTTGGTTGATGGTGGTCACCGCTACGCCGCCGCCACCGATACCACCTCCAAGTCCACCTCCAAGTCCACCTCCGAATCCGCCTCCGAGACCCAGTCCGCCGCCCAGGCCGTAGCCGCCTCCGTAACCGCCTCCGTAACCGCCTCCGTAGCCGTAGCCGCCTCCGTAGCCATAGCCGCCTCCGTAGCTACCAAGCCCGTGGCTGCCTCCGAGTCCATAGGCTCCCAGGCCTAGAAGTCCTCGCTTCTCCTTGGGGGCAGTCTCCCCCGCTGCTACCAGCGCAGACAACGACAACAGGCAAACCTGAACAGAACCAACACTCCTTACTATATCGAATTTGAAACCGCTACAGTACAGTAACTAGAAGAGATAACTGGCGTTCACATAGGTACACTCAACACTCAGTCAAATTTGACAACATTAAGCGTTTTGTTTTTGATAATTTTGATGTTCACATAGCATAGTTTTAATAAAAGAATTAAGTTCACTCGTTTTTTTCTGTCGAGTTTAGATTTTGACTTTGGTTTAATCACTAATAGACTGAAGTCATGATAGTGGAAAATTTGTTTCGGATAAAAGATTTACACCACAGTAAAATTTCGTTTGAATATCAAGCTAAATTATTACGCACATAAGATAAGGGAGTTAAAATATTGACGAGACTGACGATTGATGACAAAGTGCCCCAATATATGAACTGAACAAAAAAAATTCCGACCAACAAAAATATTGTGCGTGTGTGACACAAGACATGACATAAGAATTTCAAAATTAGTTTAACTTGCACAGTTATTTACTTATTTTTATCTCATTTAGATTTAGTTTCTGATTATTCTCAATCAGTAAAGAGTTCTTTAATAAAATTAATATGATAATAGTTTAAAACGAAAATTCAATGTAGGTCGAAGTGAAATCAAATTGTTGATTTTAGATAATTTTATTAATGTGCAGACACAGTGAGATTATCTCATCTACAGCGCTTACAATGTTGCCAACCACATTTTACATTAAAAATTTATTTTAATAAAACAATTACCTAGTTGTTTCTTTAAAGATAAGATTATGTCTTCTAGTATTCCTTAGTCAGTAAAAGACATGATGACCACTGTATATTTCTGCTGTCATTAAATAAATTTAATGTGTAACTAGCTAAAAATGAAAATTCATGTCAACGAAGCGATTATTACAATATCGTTGTATCGAAAGCCGACAATTTTTTTACTTTAACACGCATTGTGTGCTGAGTGCAACCTGTTGTTTTACGTGGGTCTCCCATAAAGAGCGTAACACATAAAATAAAAATTGTAAATAATTTAAAGAACGGAATCTACTATTAGTTTCTATGAAGTATTGATTTTGATTTTTTTTCTCCGCCAAACAGACTTCACGTCCAACCTACATTTCCGTAATCATTAAAAAATTGAATAGTCCAGTCTGGATTATTGCGTCAGTAACTGATAAATCGTTAAAACGTGTTGAAATTAGCGTTGAATCCTGTCAACTACCGTACATTACTGTACAGGCATAACGCATGGCACCAAAAGTTTACAAATTGATTGAACTGCTACAGTTAACTATTTGTTTCCGTCAAAATTAAATTTTGATTTCCGATTTTTGTTAATATTTAAAACGAGGTGTGAACACCGCATTTTTGAAATCATCGAAATCTGATTTAGGTTGAAGTTATTAAATTAATTGGCACTATTCTGATTATTTTGTTGAACACAGATTGTTCTAAAAGTATAACGTTGTGTGGTTATAATATCAAATATGCATTAAGTGTTGCCAACTGTAGCAAACGATAAAAAAATTGGAAAGTAGTAACACAATTAACAACCTAGATCAGATTTTGATTTCTCATAACCAGTCAGTAACTTGTTGTGGATACTGCGTATTAATAATCATTAAAATTTTATTTGTTAGTTCAAAATGTAAATTCATGATAACTTCAAATCACCAAGGCATTTGGTGCCGTTCGCATTATTCGATCGAACACTTGCAGTTTTTAAAGTGTGGGTGTCGTATGCACTGTGTATGCAATACTGCCAACCTCTACTCACCAGAACAGCCCTCATGTTTCCGCTTCAGCTGTGGTCCCACGAGGTCTGCTGACCGAAGTGCTGTTTGAGGTGGAGGTGCACCCTTATATACCCCCCACCCCCACCACCACTACCACCACCCGCTGACTTCCGACCGCGTCCGAGCACATCCGACAGCTCTGCTCTGGACCAGTCAGCTTTCTCCGGGCGACCACTTTCGCTGTCCAGACACCAGATACGTCCCACAGAGGCCTCTGGGGACTACGCCTTTCTTGGAGGAATTCACAATCATCCCACTTCTGTTTACGGTTTTTGGAAGAGCTGAACAATTCTTTCCGCGAGATCTGATATACTCCTCCGTTTCAGGCAAAGTATTTCGCACTCCAAGTCAGAACTAACTTGCTACCAACCAACAGAAATTTTTTTGCTCGCACACACACACACACACACACACACACACACACACACACACACACACACACATATATATATATATATATATATATATATATATGTATTATTATAATTTTCGTATGTCCCCGTAATGGAGAACAGTAAGCAATCCTAACTGGATGCGTTCAGTTCCTCTTTGGGGTGTTCTTCTTGTCGGACCAATACTTTTTGATCCTTTCACTGGAGGTTTTCTTTTCTTCAGAAGTCCAGACGCATTTAGATTTTTCCTTTTTTTTTTACTGAAATAACTTCCCATGCGTTCACCTTCTTTTTAAAAATCTCTCGGTCTGTGACGTCTCCCTTAGCAATGCCTGCAGACTTACGATCTTTATCCACCTCTTTCATCCATGTGGTTGTTGTTTTTACTGTTTGTGTGTATTCTAAAATTTGTCTTGAGATTCTTTCCTTCGGAAGTCTACTCAGATGTCCATAAATTACACCCATCACTCACCAAAGTTGAGGGGAAGTGAAAAGCAGGGGGGGGGGGGTAGGGGAATTCCGCAAACTAAACACAGTATTTTGCATTATATCCTCACTCATGATGATAGAAACAAGTAATAATAATAATTTGGTGTGGTCGTAATGACCTAATGACAAAGTATCTATTGGATGCGTATTCCGCCGCTGTCGTAGCCCCCTTAACCTAACCCAATAGTCCTACCTGCTTTATGGAATCTACAGATTAACGAGGAATTCGAATCACGGAAGCGTTCTGGTGCTTTTTACATTAGACAGCAAGCTATGCCGGAGGTGATGGTCGGATTAAGTGCTTATGCAAATCTCCATCGAGACAGGGATTCGAACCGGGCACCTTTCGATCCTCAGTCAGATACCTCAACCACTGAGCCCTCATACCTCTCATAGAAACAAGTGATTGAGTTCGTCAGCCACATGAATCATGTTGCTCTCCTTCTTTCAACTTTGGCGAGTTGGCTTTCTAAGGACCACGAGAAGTAATCCTCTGCATTTATCTCGGTGCTTCTTTTCATTTCTTAACTTACAACATTTCTTCACCCTTTCGCTTTGCTGTCTCCTCTTTTCTTGAGTCCAAATGTTATTACCTTTCCTTCTCTGCGTTCTCCTGTAAACCATTGAAATTTTATTTCGATGTTCTCAATGTTGCTCTGTCTTGTATTATATCTTCAGTTATTCCGTCATATCTTTCCTTACTCCTTGAATCCACTGGTTGCCATTCACACTCTTGTAAACGTGGTTGAACATTCTTTCTATAAGTCTGCTGTTTTACATTCTCATTATGTGACGAAACAAACTAATTCTTCTGTTTCTCATCGTGCCTGACATCCTTTGATTTTCTTTTTTCTTTATCGGATCTTTACTACTCCGCTTTTTTTCTATTTTCAATGGTATCCAGATTTTTCCTAACATCTTCCTTTTGTTCTTCTCTACCTCTTCTATTTCTCCAATTTTCATGGATAACATGCGTTCTGGGTCTCTGGTTTCATTACTGTATGTTTTGTTTGATTTTCTGCTATTTATTATACATTTATATATGTTGTTAGGTTCCTAAAAATATTGTTTCATGAAATGTGTCATACGAGACGAAGTACTAGTAGCAATATGACAGTAATGTTCTAACATTCAGAGAAAGTATTTTATATTTTTATGAATAAGGTACACCTTTATTAAAGCAATTTTAATCATAAAAATTGCGTATTAAATAAGGTTTTCTACTTCTATACTACTAAGCACCATTCTCACAAGATATTCTCTGAACTTTCTTCAGACTATCTTCAGATTTCAATGCCGTCTTCATTGCGACCTGTCGACTGGAACTGTAATGTGTAGAGCTTCATGACTTCGACAGGACTGTGGAGGTTTGCTCAGAAACACCTTCTACCTACTATAAGTAGCAGGATGCTGATTTGATAGCAATCTAATAACATTAGAGCAAATTTCCTCCGTTCCATAGCAATTTGCTTCACGTCCATCTAAAACGTAACCCATACAGATTTCGAGTCTCACCGATTTTTTTGTTTGTTTTTTATTCCACGACAACATTTTTACAGATTTCTAACCTTCTTTTTCCCCTCTATCAAAAGGGTTGCTAAATTTTAACTCGGATGGTTTCCCCTTGCCTTAACTGATGACGGAGTATATGTACGTGTTTACTATTTTCTTTGGACGATTGTAATGACTGTTTGTTCAGTGTAGTAGAGGCTCTATCAATCTCCCTTAGCCCTTAGGTTAAGGGATTCTTGTCAGAAGTACTTGCCGTCTTGGCATTGCCTTCTTTTATATGCTGTTTCCGTGTAAGTGCTTGTTTTACTTTTATATTTTTCATTTCTGTTCAGCCTTTTATTTTTTATTTTTTATTATATTTTATTTATTTTAATTATTTTATTTTATTTTTTTGTATTTTTATTTAATTTAATTTAACAGTGTAAGTGCATGCGTTTCGCACTGTATTTGTGGTTTTCTCACTCGTTTCCTTCTGTCAGCAGCTGGAGTCGTCTTCTATGTGGACCGTCGTGTATGTCATAGTGCCCTAGAGAGTGAATAAGGTGGTTGTCGCTCTCCTCAGTTTTTTGGTAAAAGTGTCTTGCTATTTTTTTATACCTATCCCGAAGTCTCGGGATCCCCGCTGTCTCGTGGAGGATGTCTGTCGGGAATCTCATTGGCAGGTGGAGTGCACTCTTCAGCGCCTTGTTTTGCATTCTCTGCAGTTTCTCAATATGCGTTTTTGCGGCATATCCCCATACAGGGGATGCATATTCCATAATCGGACGCACCAGTGCTTGATATAATTGGAGGCCGCATCTGGGTGGTAGTGTGCTACTGTAATTCAACACTGGATAAAATTGCCCCAGTCGTTGAAGAACTCTGCGCCTGACGTCTTCGAAGTGCGGCTTCCATGTTAGTTTCGTATCTAGGGCCAACCCAAGATACTTTGCCATGGTCACCAAGGTAATTCTCTCCCCGAAGAGCCTCAGCATCGATCGTGGTGGCTTACGCCTCCGCGTCATCATGATGCCCTGGCTCTTCGATGCGTTGATCTTAATTCTCCACTTGGTGGCCCACTCCTCGACGTCTTTCAGCAGTGCTCGGAGGCGGCGTCCCACGAGGATCCAGCAGCGGGATGTAGTGAAGATCGCCGTGTCGTCGGTTTGTTGCCCCATCGGAATATCCGCTGTGTGAAACGCGCTTCGGTCCACTGACACCTACTTTTTCGGAGAACACCAAGGAGGGCGCCATGCTTAACGTCCACATCTGACGGACTAATCTCCATCAACAGTGTGGTATACCCTCACTGCATACGAACTATGGATAGGTTTGGTATTTACCTAGGATTTAGATGCACAATTTGGTGATTAGGAATTGCGCACCACTTCCTCTTCTACCTCGGACAAGTCTGATTGTAAAAATTTTCTTCACCACCAAGGTTCCAACTAGCTAACCTAGTATCAGCGCCGGACATCACCAACCCAGTCAACGGGATGATAGTTGTATTATGAAACATTTCGTTTTGATCACGACAAGAACTGATTGTAAGATCCAGCGTAAGTCTTCCATAAGGAAAACATACACAATCTGACAATAGCACAACGCTTCAACGAGTGCTGTCCAGTGTAGGCGGTTTTCACGGGAGATTATGGGAACGTCTGTGGAGAGATGAACTAGGGTGCATTTCCCAGTGTGATTGTGTTGGTAAGGGTTGTTGTAGGTGTGTATGACTGTGATAGTGTGCAAGTTCAGAGTTCAGTGTTGTGGGTGACAGATGAAAGAAGGGAAAGGGTAAAACCCGGTGCCGTTTAATTCAGGCCTACTCTTCCGAAAGACACCTCTGGAACTGCCACGATTAATGTCCCCTTCCGACTGGCGAATCACTATCAAAGAGTGTCGTATGCCCTCACTCCATACTCACTTTAGGATTTAAAAAAGGACTTTAGTGCACAACTTATGATTAGGAATAGTACACTACCACCTTTGCTACCCTGCCGGCCAAGTCTTGATGGTGAAAATTTCTTTCATCCTCAGGACTGGAACGAGGTAACCCAGTGTCAGCGCCGGACACCATCACGGTGCCTCAACCATCTGAGTTAAGGGACCGTGCACAAACTACGTGGCTCGGTCCAGGGGGGGGGGGGAGGGGATGGCTGGAAGGCTACGCTGGGCTACGTGGGGGGAGGGGGGGAGGGTCGAGCCAGACCGTAGCTTTCCTTTCATAACATTTTTCACAGTTGAAATGAGAAACAGAACTCACAACAGTACCTGAATATTTATTTCCCTCAGTTAATTATCTCCGTATGTAATTTACAATACTCTGACAAGAGAAAACAGTACAAAATGTCTTGTGGAATCAAAAGGGAAAAACGCTACGTGCTACAGGGGGGGTGGTAGAGGCAAAAGCCATGTAGGACTACGTCGGGGGGGGGGGGGGGACACAGGAGGCCAAAATGGAGCTACGTGATTTATGCACGCTCCCTAACGGGATGGGATTCAGTAATACATCAAGATATGGTAGCGTCAAGACATTGTCGCTTTAGCGGATGAGAGGGCATTGAAACAATATCCGGTGTACTGCGCGGATTTGTCTCGCTGTGACTATTGCTTGTTCTTTAAAGTGAAGTTGCTACTGGGACGGCATGTCTTCGAGGATGTTCAGACATGCTATCCAGAGGTTCATACTTGCTTAGGTAAGAGTTACTGTTCCGCTGTACGTCAAAAGTCTGTGATGGTGTATGTGTGCAGTGTAATGTGTCTTCCTTTGTAGATTAGGGATGGAAGAAGATAAAAGCTAGTGTAGGTCCATCAAGACCTACTTTTCGGGAAGACACACAGGGCGATCTGACGGATGAATCATCATCAACATTGTGTTTTTCCTCTCTCCATACATACTGCGGATAAGTCTGGAATTTAACCCAGGAGTCTGATGCACAATCTGATGGGTTAGGAATCATGCACCACCACTTACTTCGCTGCCCAAATCCAGAATTAAGGAAGTTTCTCCCACCAATGGGACTCGAAACAGCTTACCCTGTGTTGAGCCCAATCTACCTCGGAAAATTACGCAGGCATTGAATAAATCGAAAATATCTTGGGTACGTGCCAGAGGAAGACATCCAGAGGTTGTTAGATAGTTTTTCCGTTTAGTGTATGAATAGAGAATTCTGTCATATGAACAGAGTAATAGTTACACTGAAGTGTATTGTTTCTAATCTGCCATACGAAGCAGATTGATTATCCACTTGGACAGTGAAACTCTGTGATGTTATTGAAAATAAGCTTAAAAGAAAAATAATTATAATAAGTGTGCAGAATCTTTGGTCGAGGATATGTTTAAATTTTTCCTAAAACCTCCCAAAAATTCAAAAAGGAAACTATTACTTGAGAGCCATGCAGCAACGGAGCTGTTTTGCTGTTAAAGTTTCGTGTATTATTGAAGTGCAGTTTCGTCGATATGACATAATCCACTACCTCTGTAGCAGAGCTGTTAGTTTATGCAATGCTGTTAGAGCTTGCGAGCTTAACAAGTACTGGGCCAAGACAGTGTAGACAGAATCTCTCTGTTAGCAAGTGGACTGGTGAACAATAACGGACTGTGTGGAAATACACCTTCACTACTCGCTGTTAATATGAGAAGCACTTCACTAAACGGACTGGCTGTACCAAATACGCAACCAGTTGGTAATAGCCAGGAGCTGAACTTAATTTTACACTTTTAATGCCACAAATTATAGTTGTTTCTACGTACTTTATTTAGTTATTTCCTAAAATGACTAATTCCGTGGCGGATGCCACTAAGGCACTGTCATACTTCCTAAAGTTCCAAGGACACACCGAGCGTGGTGGGTGAGTGGTAACGCTCTGGAATCGCATTCGGGAGGACCCGAGTTCGAATCCCCATCCAGAGCAGATTTCGGTTTTCCATGGTTTCCCAAATCACTCAAGGCGAATGGCGCAATGGTTCCTTCAAAAGGCTATGGCCAAATCCGTTGCCTCCAGTTCTTACCCGCCACTAATGACCGGCACGTAGATAAGGCTTAAACTAAAAAAATGCAATATATTAAATGTTTAGAGACCCCGTGGTAAAAGAAATCTATTCCAAACGAATAAGTAAGTCCTTGGTTACATCCCGAACATCTCCGCTGTGCGTAAAGAGGGCTTAGGACACTATTGATTGGTCAGGTGGCCTTTAGATGTCTTTTTTTATAGGTAGGATAGAATTTGTGGAAATATGTTTACCCTCTTCCTCTATTCATCTTCATCACAACCATCTTTATAATTTTTTTTCTTTTTTTTTTTCTTGTGGCTTTACGCCTCGTCGACGTCGAGGTCATTAGAGGCGGGATGGGACTGGGGGGCAAGGAACTGGAAGGAATTCGGCCATGAAGGAAGCATCCCGGCATTCGCCTGGAGTGATTCGGGGAAACCATGGAAAACCCAAATCTGGATGCCCGGACCGGGATTCTAACCCGCATCCTTCCGAATGCGAGGCCAGAACGTTAACCGTTCACCCACGACGCTCGGTTTATTTATACAGAACAGCATTAAGAACGATAGAGAATAGAAAATAGCCTTCTTGCTTCTTCATCTGATCTACTAACAGTGTCGAACCTGCACTAGGACAGAATATCAAGTTATGTGTTTGATGAAATACATATTTATTTAAGTTATTACTCCTACTTGGGTGCAGCTAATTCAATCTGGAGGTCAGAGATTTTGCTTTCAAATCCCTCTATTAGCAAGAATTATTTTTTAAAACATAATATTTGACAAAATAGTCAATTCAGTCAACTGTGTATACAGTATATTATTACCATGTGTTTTATCATTTCTATGCGCACACACGATAAGTAATTAAAACCACTTATACCCTTGACCTAACTCGCAATGGAGACCTTCCAACTGAAATTTTTGGCGCCCTTAAACTAATCTTCCGATCTGAAATG
>JARYHS010012317.1:0-23012 GCA_031002005.1 Vandiemenella viatica
GTTACTATACAGAACTTAACTTTAGCAGTTATAATCTTATCATCATTTGCTTTTAGATCATATGTGTCTTTAAGACAAAGATAAATATTACTTACTGAAACCACGATCTCGTAAAAAAGCCAGTACAGGTGTTCTTGCGAAAAAATAGGTCCTTAATCCTGTGCTTTGAAGCATCTGATCTTGTGCTTCATTAATGGTTACTTTTATTGAGAATTGTTTTTGTATCATCCAGAAAGGCATAGCTGGATCAGAACGTGTGAGGCTGATACAGTATATGATCATAGTTTTATCAGAGTGAGTGAATTCAACACTGATGATGTACTCGTCTAAGGGAATTAACACTAATCTGGCAGCATTAACAAATACCTGATTAGCATTAATATTTCTATAATATTAACATTTTTCTTTAAAAGAAATTTGTGAGGTGATAAACCGGAAGATCTCGGAGATAGCTCTAGAGATTTTGATCAAATTTCATATGTAAATAGTGTTTTCTTTTCAATTTCTTTATTTGGTATCTTGGAAACGGCTCTAATGCCATCTGGTCAACTAAGTCAGTTTTTTATAATATACAACATATCTAAGCTATCCAATCTAACACTATTACATGAACATCTCTTGTTTATAGGTAAAATTAATTTCTCACAAATGTCTCTAAGGATTTTGATGAGATCTTGCATACTGAACAGAAATCGAAAAATGCCGAGAGAAGATCGTTCATGCTGGTATTATGATTGGATGACAGATGTATTGTGAGAGGGATATATTTATTTAACCCATATTGCATTGTGTTGTGAACTATCGATGTTGATACTTCGTTTTGGAAAATTTAATTTGGTAGATGGATTTCTTGTGATTTAATGCCTCCAGGATTGAAGTGACCAGCGTGTTGTTCAACTGTGAAGATGGAGGATTCCAGGAAGAGAGAAGAATTGCGTCAACCAATGGGAACGACACATCTCTGCAACCTGCTGACAGTGGCTGATGGATTAAGAACTCACCAGAAAAAGGTTAGAAAGTTGATGAATGAACGGTACAATCTTCGTATGCCAGAACATTTGCATTCTGGTACAAATTTGTGAATATGAAATGTTGTCTTAGATCTGTCCAGACCCTTTTTAGTGCAGCGCGATCAGTTGATTTACAATGCATTCAAAATGACGATGTGAACAGGTTACAACTTCTACTCGTTTAAGGAAGTATTTGTGAAGTAGATTTACCTGAGAATTACAGGTTAAATATTTTCCCCTTTTGGACAATGCTCACAGGGTTTCAAGCTTAGTGCTATTACTTTTCGTGTAAAATATATTAAGTCGTTTTCAAGAAACAGTCTTATATGAGAGCTTGAAGTGCATTCGATTCCTTCCGAAGTATTCGTGTATGGCTCATATCAACTAATCAATAAAATGCTTATTTTACTTTTTTGTCATTCAGCCGACCTATCTATTTATCAATTAACAAGTAAACATAACAACCAATGATTTTACAAAACCTTCTTTTTAAAATTATGTCCCTATTACAATTCTGCTTGAATTTGCATTACAAATGTAACTGTGAGGAAGTTATGTCGCCACTTGTTGGCAGCCGCTGTCCCATGACAAGTAACGCCTCGATGAGGCTGATATCCTTTCTGATTGGTATGTGCCCTCCTCCTGTCCACACTCAGAAGTTTCCTCAAGCGTCCGTGGCCAAACTAGAGGTTGATTACGATTATAAGGTGGGGAAAGAACTTGTTGAAGGGTTGAAGTGTAAATATCCTGGCATAACATTTGATAATAAACTCAACTGGGCAGAGCACATGGGGCAGGTGGCAGGAAAAGGTTACAAAATCCTTCATTTACTAGAGAGGATGATGAGGGGATGAACCAGAGAAGTTAGGAAATTCAGTAACAAAAGTTTGGTCACACCATTGCTGGAATATGGTGGTGTAGTTTGGGACCCACATTTTGGTTATCAATTACAGGAGTTGGAGAAGGTGCAAAGGAGCGCTGCTAGACTTGTTTCTTGAAATTAACCGAGAACACAATAAATGTCTTAAATGATGAAGACACTCGAATGGGAATCACTGGAAGATAAGAGGATGGTGAAAAGAATGCTAAGATTGTGCAGTGGATATATTGGAAATCAGATGGGGAAAGATATTGGTTGAAGAATTAAGACCAGTGGTTGGAAGAGAAACGGTGACCATGACCACAAGCTGGCACCAAGTTACAGGTATGGGAAACTGGGAAAATTTTTATTTCGTAAGTAAAAGAGTGAGGGATTGCAAAAATTGTGAATAGAAGCGAAGAATACTTTACCAAAAACTTTGGAAGAATTTGTGCAGGGCAAAAGTAGACTGGTACAAAAAGTAAGAGAATCATCACCGGAACGTGCGCTCCATCGCAAATGAATTAAAATATTAGTCGTTATTCTCTTCAATAAATGGAGCGCAAAGGATCATTGTGTATGAGTGAGGCTGTCAGTGTTCCATTATAACATTTTCGTACAGTTATCACCCAATATCTGTGCAGGATTTCTTAACAACAATGACACGTCACATGCAGTATGTCATTGCTAACTGGATTAGCTACTTTGAGCACAGTCTATCTTCCGGCCTGTCTACCTTTGAAGAGCAGTTGCCATCAGGCCCCCCGCTAGCGGTTTGAGCGCCTTTGTGCAATACCGATTATGCTGTCCCCTGTCCAACTACAGCCAGTGGTAGATCTAGGAGTTTTCCGAACCGGATCAAAAAACTGTGAGATTGCCGCCCCTTCGAACATTATTTGCCGCCCCGAGTGTCGCCAGCTGCCTTAAGCAGCAGTTGAGGTAAAAAAAAGAAAGAAAGAAAGAGGTCGCTTGCTACATAATACCCTGCAAACTTCGTTGCGGCGACAATGGAGTCTAAATTATCGCGGGGATGCGGCGAATGTCGATTACTCGATTTTCCGCATACGGCTGCCCTACTTGCCATCATTCCATTACTACCAAGGCACAAGTTATTGGTGCAATACTTGGCATTGATGCGTTGTGTTAACATTATCTGTTAAACATTTTTGGAGATTGGTTTAACTGCTATACTAATAGTGTATATTCTTATCCGTCTACTGTATCTACAAAATAAAAATTCTTTTTGGTATTCGCGTTTCGGTTTATTAAATGGCTATAACGCCAACATGGTATAGAAGATTAATTACAGAATTAAAAAACGAATATGAAAATATGGTTAAAGTAGGGACCACACGCTTGCCAAACCTCGTCAAACTGTCACAAACTGAAACGTGTGGGTAGGGCGCTTGGCTTGGCTTGAGTAGGCTTGCAGGCACTTGTGGCTGATCCGACCGAGTGTCGGTTTTTTGGCACAAATCAAAGGACGTTTGCGGCAACTGCTTGCGAAGTGTCTAGACGTTTGTGCGGACTTAGTATCGGTTGTGCTCTGACGGCGTTCCTGTTTGTTGTGATAGAACTGCTGCATAAAAAATGAATAAATGGCCCAACAAGGATATTTTAAAATACCCCGAATGCTACCAAGTAGAACCCTACATTTTTGAACAAAAGAATAAAGGCCATAGAGAGAGAGAAAGAGAGAAAAAAGAAATAGCTCATGCTTGGAATCTTCTTAGTGAAGTTTTAAATAAAACTGTCATGCAGATTAAAGAAAAAGATAGAAATTCTTATTGTCACATTTCGTAAACATTTAAAGCAAAAACAAGATTCTATTCGCTCTGGCTCAGGTATAAATTTATTAATTTATCTGGTATAGTACAGTTTCTCTGAAGTCTGTATTTTATTTAGAAATCTTAGGTGAAATTTCATTCAGCGAATATTCAGAATCAGCATAGCTCATCAGGCAGAAGTTATCAATCTGCCCAGATGGCTCGAAAAGAAGTTCATTAAATGTTTCTTCCATAAATTATCTGCAATCAAAAAATAATTGATACTGACATTATAAAGCCGTTAAATCAATAATTATTATAGGATTCTAATTATAAAACAATGTACTTATATTAAATGAAATTCATACGTGAAGAAACATAGTAATCATTGTTGCATGAATGAAATTACAGTAATTACCTGGTACGGTTTTTATGGATTTTTAACATTCATGATCTTCTTTGCTGTCTTTCTGGTTTTTTATTTTTTTTATAAAAAAATGTTAGGCCATAAGTTATGGCCGACACAACCTCGACGTCCATCATGCTTGCTTCTCCAAAACATACAAGCTCACTAGCAAGCGTGTGGATAGCGATGTTTGGCTCCCCTAAATTAATCAAGCGTTTGTAGAGGCTTCGAGTTTGTGACAAGCGCAAGCGGGTGATCCCGGGTTAACAAACACACCCGGCCCATCAGACAAATATCCAAACCACATTCACTAATGACAAACAGAAATAACACACAATGACCTACTTGAGCACAAACACATACAGAATCGGTAACATTTTCGGAAAAATGGGAATAAATATAGCTTTCAGAACCAAAAACACTTTAATAGTTTAAAGTAAATGCCAACAGTTAGGAATATATAAATTGACCTGCCAACAGTGCAACGACTAGGAAATTCAATACAAAGAGCACGTGAGAACATTAAGATGCTCTAATCATTCTACCTTTGCAGAACATTTACTTGAAAACAAACATGAACACACATAAATAGGAACAAACATGCAAATATTGACAATCAGTAACCAAAGGAGAAACATGCTAACAATTCAAGATTTTCCATATACATAAAGCACTAAACGAAGGGGGAAAGGAAATGTGATCTATTGAACCAAGCATTACTCACGACACTAAAAATGAACTCGCATTCAAACACACCGCTGTAGCAATCATACAACTTATTTGTTTATTTCTTGTGTCCAGGATATAACATTACAAGTTGAAAAAAATTAATTAATTAATTTCAAGCTTATGGACTATAGAACACAATTTAATGGAATGTGGCCAGAATTCCGCAATCCTGATGGCCTTCTCCTTTGCCCTGAAAAGGTCGTCGATAGTGCAGGTTTCAGGTAGATTCCTGCAAACCTGAAGATGTTGTGGGTCCTGCAGCTCACCACATTCACACAGTTCGTTTGCAGTAGTATAACCCAATTTCTTGATGTTGGATCTGCATCGGGACACTTCAGTTCCTAATCTGTTTAGAGCCTTCCATATGGCATATGGCAGATTACATCCCGCGGCCGGTACCTCTTTGATATTACTCCAGTGTCCTTCAGGCAACGAATTTCACCATAGTTCAACACAGCGAGCTCCAGGTGAAGATGTTATGGTTGTAGTTGACTATATGAATATCTTTATTGAATTTAGCCTTGGCGGTTGAGGATCGTGTCGAAACAAAGGGTGTCTGGAGTCTGTTTCCTGTTTCCTCTTTCCATCTCTGCAACTGTTTTCCTTTGAATGTCAGGTTGCCATGAATTGCTGACAGGAGTTGGTTTCAGGCAACCTGTTATAATGCGATCAGTATCATTCAGTGCTACATCAACCTGCCTGATATGTGCAGAGTTTTGCCAAACTGGTGCTGAGTATTCTGCTGCGGGGAAACTGAATGCCTGGGCAGATGTACGAACAACATATGGCTGTGCTGCCCAGGAGGTACTTGTAAGTTTTCGGATGATGTTCCGGGCGGATACTTTGAGTTTCGAATCCACATAGTGGGCTTTGAATGAAAGATATCGATCAAGCTATACTCCAAGATATTTTGGAGTATCGCAGTGTAATAGTTGTTGTTACCTTCAGCTGATGGTCAACTTCCTTCTGGCTTCTCTGTTTCTCAGGTGGAATGCACAGACCTGTGTTTTTCCAGGGTTAGGCTTCAAGTGATTAGCATCATAATAGTTGGCCATATCCTCAAGGGATGTTGTCAGCTTCACCTCCACCACCTCAACTTAACAACATTAAACAGAACAAAATAGATTGGTAATACATTTGCCATAGACAGTTATCAATGTCGGGATGCTTCCTTCAAAAAGGCCATTGCCGTATTCATTCCCGTTCCTCAGTGGCGGATCCAGGATTTTGGTTTGGGGGGGGGGGCTTGACTCGGGCAAGGAGATAAATCTCACATTTTTCCAGAATGCCGCCCTTATAAAAGCAGTAGAGCAAAAAAAAAGTTCCCAAAATCCGTATTGTCGGGGATGACGTAGGTGCTTTTGGGGGGGGGCTTCAGCCCCCTAGCTCCCCCCCCTGGATCCGCCACTGCCGTTCCTTGCCCCAATCCCATCCCGCCTCTAATGACCTCGCTGTCGATGAGGCGTAAAGCCCAAGCACAAAAAAAAAGACAGCATCATTTAAAATCAAATATAAACAGTAATAAATGCTTGTGTTAGGAGCTACTAGAGATGGGCAAACACCTTTTATCTAATAATACAGTATTGAGTTATTGATACATTTTTCTAGCTGCTTCTATTTACCGCTATTAATAGCATACGGTTGTTTTTTCGATGTAATTTCTGTGGATACGTCATTAAACTCTGTGCTCAGAAACGCTCTTCTCTTGTTGAAAATAGGCGGAAATTATGTCAAATAACCGGATGTCGCCAAAATAGCGATGATGCTCCCAAAAGTAGCAAAATAGCTGTGACGTTACGAAAAAATGCTTACTAGCGACCACGTCCTCATAAGTAGCGGAATAGCGATAGGTAATTAAAAGCGGATTCTTAACAGTTGTTGCTACCAAAATAACTTTCAGATACTTGATATACGCCTTCGACTTGTGTTGATATTTTTGTTTAGTAAGTGAACAGTGTTTATTACGTGCAAATATATTTTTCAGTTTGAAACTAATTAACTTGTGGTAGGAGTTGTACGAACATATGCAACACTATAACAAATGTAGTGTTATGTGTTGCCTACTCATAAATAATATATAAAAACTGCCAAGGCACATATGAAATTAATATCCCGGCATTTGCCTTTGCGATTCTGCAGTGGCGGATCTATGAATTTTCCGAGCCGGGGCTAAACGTGATATTGCCGCCCCTTTCAAAAATGAATTTGTCGCGCGGGGCAGTTTTCGATTTACCCGCCCCACTGATGGTGCCACTATGGGCAGTAGAGCTGAAAAACAAAAGTTTGCCACCACACGAATTTTCCATTTACTGCCTCTTAAAACATGCTTTTGCCTCCCCCCTGAAGTTGCCGCCAGGGGCTAGCGCCCCGGTCCCCCCCCCCCCCCCCCCTAGATCCGGCACTGCGATTATAGAAAAATCAGAATGGTTGGTGTACATGAACTGTAATAGTTAATTTATTTTCTGATTTTATCACATTGGACTAGCAGAATCTTCAAAACAAAGTTTGTTATTTGCGGATAGTACCGTGAAAGCAGGATCAAGAAGAAACAACGCGGTTCTAAGATTAGGATATCCCACTTTCAGACTAGCGTTTTTCGACGGTTCGCCATCTGTTAACCGCTGTTGCAAATAGTAACGGACAAAAGTAATGGAGTAAAGAAAAGAGAGGAGACCACGTAAGGGACCTTCTCCATACAACAAAGTGACGCCGAGAGGAGAGCGGTGGGGTGGGGGTGGGGGGTCGCCATATTGATATGTGCAAGAAATACAGGGAATGTATATGAAACAGAAGAATTTCTTCGTTTTTAATCATCACATTACTAAAAATGAAGTCTTGTAGGGACACATTTATAAATACCCTAACTGATATTATCCACAAATATTAGAATTTAAAACCTCCAAAAGAATTCAAAGCTTACTCAGAAGATATTGCACTGGTAGTGGATAGACTTATTTAAATTTAATTCAGCATCAGTGCAAGGGAATTATATCATTACCACAATCTGATGATTAATTCTTATGGAACTCAATGAGACAAATCGAAAATAAAGTTTTTTTGTTTTTTGATATTTCGCTTAGTTTTTGAGATATACTGTCTCAAAAGTGAGGTGGTTAGATCGAAATGCGACCTAGACCAAAAGAAAAGAGAGCTGAGTGTGATATCAAAACATTTTGTTCTGTACTTTTAATTGGTTTCGTTAAATTACATAAGAATTCATCATCAGATTGTGGTGCCACAGTAATGATAGAACTGCCCAGCGCAATTACCTTGGTGCCATACATCAAACGTCGCAAGCTTAAATGGGAGCAGTTTACATCGCGATACAACTTGTCTCACTAACATGGTGCTCAAGAAATTACTAATAACAAATAATTTGTTTTTTATGCTATAAAAACAATATTCTTCTACAGGCTGCATTTCAAGCTAATCACAATTTGACTCAATATTGTCGCTAAAGAGTGAAACGATGCATTCGCAACTAAACACATGAAACATATCTCGAATTACATTTCGGATAACAACATAACTGACTTCATTACGAATCCTAGTTAATATAGCACAAATTATCAAATTAATTTTATCATACACTTTCAATATTAATTACAACTGGACTAAAGCACGTAGAATAATGTATTCGCTAAATTGCGATGTAAACTTGATCCACTTAGAACAGACTTTGAACGTTTATTTACAATAAGGCTAACCAGTTGAGTGAAAAATAGTAAGATACAACGATTCTCTGCATCAACAAATATTTGATAACAACATCGTCCTATTCAGAGCTGTGATTATTTCAACAGGCGTTGTAAGTCTATAATGACAGGCCGTACTCTTGCAGACACCGCATTACAAACACTTCAAGAACAACAATTACAAGGTGACTTACCTTAGATAATGTTATCCCAGGTTGTTCCTTTTTTATTTTGTTTGTCCAACAATAGGCAACACAAGATGATATTATAAAACACTTTGAACTATCAGAACATGAAATGTTCACAGCAGGGAAGGCAATAAAAACAGACAAATGTTTTGCACATACCAATATGGCCACCGCGCATGCGCAGTCGGCGCCAGAGTTTACAGGAGCCTTCACAGTTATAGTGATAACTTGTCTCCTCTCTTCTCCTACCTCTATGGCAAAAGTAGCATAAGCGCTTAGCGACGGTGGTGTCTGATGGTGATGAAATACTGGGTAGAAGCATTTTTAAAAGGTAGAAAGCAGAAAGTTAGGGTAGGAAATTCAGTATCAAAAGAAGTGGAAGTAAAATTGGGAGTGCCACAGGGTAGCGTATTGGGACCATTGCTATTCATTATTCTAATGAATAATTGTAAGAATTAAAAATTATGCATGGAAGGGAAAACATGACCATCACCACAAGCTGGCACGCGATTTCCGGCACAAAGGTGTAGGAAGATTATCTTTTTTATCAATTTATTGGTATACAACTTTTACATTGCTTAATTGAACTGTTTATCGTCTATTGTACCTATTCTAGTGTTTATAAATTTATTGTATTCACAATGCAGAATTTAGTGTGCAGTGAGATTATGTCTGCTCCTCTGTAGCACTCCTAATTCCCTTCAAAACAAACAGGAATTCTCCAAAATTTGTAAAGTCAATCCTTATGCTCGCATACAGCTCCAGTTGGTATTTGAACCAAGAGGTCACGAGGTCGCTACCTGTGAACCTAGTAACTCAATTTTTGATCCCTTTGCCATAACCAGTCAGATCCTGTGCTACGCGGGAGTGTATACCCCAAGGTCTTTCGTTTCGCAATCTTTGCCAGAACACAGTAGCAATTTAATGGTGGGCCTTTGAATGAATGTGAATTAATATGTGTCGCTCGGAAATAACATTTCAAATCGACGAAGTTGGTTTTATGTGGAAGAAATTACACCATTAATAATAAATGATCACGACTATGATCAAATGAAGAGTAACTATTAGAATAGGTTGGGCTACTCGAAAGTATTGGCGTGTTCCAGAGAGATAAAATTGAAAATACATGTTTTCTACATCCAATTATGTGATGGTAGCTGAGTCGAGGATTAAAATGCATGTTTGCCGTATCTTTTCTGTAAGATGTGTGGTTTCCTATGCAACACTACTTTTGTGACATTCATATATTGGTGTTGGAGAATTTTGTACATTGCTCCATTACTGAAATACAGAAAAGGTTGTTCTTTCCCATTTAATAAAATTTGGCTTAGTAAACAGCGGATACAAAAACCACTTTTTCCCCAATAATTGAATAACATACGTCGTGCATAAATTACCATAGCTAAAATTATGAAATGTATGTAATAACGTTTCGAGGGTTCAGAATAATGATTTGTAAATAGCCAAAAACCACTGAGCCTAAGATTAATATAAATTTACAATTATTGGATGAAGTAAAATGCTTTTAATAATGGTATGACCACGCAGATGGCACGGGAGGCAAACATTGGACAATGGGCATTCGGTGGTGCAGCCAAAAAGGAGCCGCAACAAGAAGACCGACACCAGCGACCAGGAGAGAAAACGCCTCCAAAAATAAGTACCACTCACATAACAGATTCATTCTTCTATTTCGACTACCTTGGCCCTACCATCCACTATACAATTTCACCCTAAATATTATCAGTAATATCAAGCGGAAACAAAATTTTTTTAAATTTTATTTATCACCAATAACTATAATTATTCCTGCATATAGTCGGAGTATAAGACAACAATATTGATGATTGTAGGTTTGATAACTGTAGTCACTCCACTTCGAGTATTATAGGAGTGATTATTGTGAGGATTTAATTCAAATATTGTAGGCATGATTAATGTAGGGAGTTCCTTTGCAGTATTATAGTTTTGATTACTGCAGTGTCTCCACTTCGAGTATTGTGGATTTGAGTACTGTAGTCAATCCACTTCGAGTATTGTAGGGGTGATTATTGTGGGGACGTCACTTCGAATACTGTAGGGATGATTAATGAAGGGAGTTCCTTTCGAGTATTGTAGTTTTGATTACTACAGTGTCTCCACTTGGAGTATTGTAGATTTGAGTACTGTAGTCACTCCACTTCGAGTATTGTAGGGGTGATTATTGTTAATGACGTCACTTCGAAAATAGTAGAGATGATTAATGTAGGGAGATCCTTTAGAGTATTGTAGTTTTGATTACTGTAGTGTCTCCACTTCGAGTATTGTAAATTTGAGTACTGTAGCCACCCCACTTTGAGTATTGTAGGGGTGATAATTGTGGGGACGTCACCTCGAATACTATAGGGATGATTAATGTAGGGAGTTCCTTTCGAGTATTGTAGTTTTGAATACTGTAGTGTCTCAACTTCAAGTATTGCCAATTTAAGTACTGTAGTCACACCACTTCGAGTATTAAAGAGGTGATATTGTGGGGACGTCACTTCGAATACTGTAAGGATGATTCATGTTGGGAGTTAATATCGAGTATTGTAGTTTTGATTACTGCAGTGTCTCCACTTCGAGTATTGTAGATTTGAGTACTGTAGTCACTCCACTTTGAGTATTGTAGTGGTGATTATTGTCGGGACGTCATATCGAATACTATAGGGATGATTAATGTAGGGAGTTCCTTTCGAGTATTGTAGTTTTGATTACTACAGTGTCTCCACTTCGAGTTTTGTAGATTTGAGTACTGTATTCACTCCACTTCGAGTATTGTAGGGGTGATAAATGTGGGGGCGTCACTTCGAATACTGTAAGGGTGATTCATGTTGGGAGTTCGTTTCGAATATTGGAGTTTTGATAACTGTAGTGTCCCTACTTCGAGTATTCCAAATTTGAGTACTGTAGTCATAACACTTCGAGTATTGTAGAGGTGATTATTGTGGGGACGTCACTTCGAATACTTTAGGGATGATTCATATTGGGAGTTCGTTTCGAGTATTGTAGTTTTGATTACTGTAGTATCTCCACATCGAGAATTGTAGATTTGAGTACTGTAGTCACTCCACATCTAGTAGTGTTGGAGTGATTAATGTAGGGGACGTCACTTCAAGTACTGTAGGGATAATTAATGTAGGTAGTTCCTTTCAAGTATTGTAGTTTTGATTACTGTAGTGTCTCTACTTCGAGTATTGTAGATTTGAGTACTGTATTAACTTCACTTTGAGTATTGCAGGGGTGATTAATGTGGGGATGTCAATTCAAATTCAGTAGGGATGATTAATGTAGGGAGTTCCTTTCGAGTATTGTAGTTTTGATTACTGTAGTGTCTCCACTTCTACTATTGTAGATTTGAGTACTGTAGTCATTCAACTTTGAGTATTGTAGGGATGATTATTGTGGGGACGTCACTTCGAAAACTGTAGGGATTATTAATGTAAGGAGATCATTTTGAGTATTGTAGTTTAGATTACTGTAGTGTCTCCACTTCGAATATTGTAGATTTGAGTACTATAGTCACTCCACTTTGAATATTTTAGGGGTGATTATTGTGGGGACGTCACTTCGAATACTATAGGGATGATTAATGTAGGGAGTTCATTTAAACTTCTGTAGTTTTGATTTATTTAGTGTCTCCACTTGGAGTTTTGTAGATTTGAGTACTGTAGACACTCCACTTCGAGTATTGTAGGGGTGATTATTGTTAATGACGTCACTTCGAATACTGTAGAGATGATTAATGTAGGGAGATCATTTCGAGTATTATTGTTTTGATTACTGTAGTGTATCCACTTCGAGTATTGTAGATTTGAGTATTGTAGCCACCCCACTTTGAATATTGTAGGGGTGATAATTGTGGGGATGTCACTTCGAATACTGTAGGGGTGATTCATGTTGGGAGTTCATTTAGACTTCCGTAGTTTTGATTTCTGTAGTGTCTCAACTTGGAGTTTGTAGATTTGAGTACTGTAGATACTCCACTTCGAGTATTGTTGGGTTGATTATTGAGCGGACGTCACCTCGAATATTGTAGGGATGATTAATATAGGGAGTTACTTTCGAGTATTGTAGTTTTGATTACTGTAGTGTGTCCACTTCGGATATTGTAGATTTGAGTACTGTAGCAACCCCACTTTGAGTATTGTAGGGGTGATAATTGTGGGGACGTCACTGCGAATACTGTAGGGGTGATTCATGTTGGGAGTTCCTTTCGAGTATTGTAGTTTTGATTACTGCAGTGCCTCCATTTCGAGTATTGTAGATTTGAGTACATTAGTCACTCCACTTCGAGTATTGTAGGGGGGATTATTATTAATGACCTCACTTTGAATACTGTAGAGATGATTAATGTAGGGAGATCCTTTCGAGTATTGTAGTTTTAATTACTGTAATGTCTCCACTTCGACTATTGCAGATTTGCGTACTGTAGTCACACCACTTCGAGTATTGTAGGGGTGATTATTGTGGGGACGTCACATCGAATACTGTAGGGATGATTCATGTTGTGAGTTTGTTTCCAGTTTTGTAGTTTTGATCACTGTAGTGTCTCCACAAATTTGAGTACAGTAGTCACACCACTTCGAGTATTGTAGGGGTGATTATTGTCGACACGTCACATCGAATACTGTAGCGATGATTAATGTAGGGAGTTCCTTACGAGTATTGTAATTTTGATTATTGCAGTGTCTCCACTTCGAGTATTGTAGATTTGAGTTATAGTCACTCCACTTCGAGAATTGTAATAGTGATTACTGTAGGGGGACGTCACTTCGAATACCATAGGGATTATTAATGTAGGGAGTTCCTTTCGAGTTTCGTAGTTTTGATTACTGCAGTGTCTCTACCTGGAGTATTGTATATTTGAGTACTGTAGTCACTCCAGTTCGAGTATTGTAGGGGTGATTATTGTGGGGACGTTACTTCGGATTCTGTAGGGATGATTAATGTAGGGAGATCCTTTCGAGTATTGTATTTATGATTACTGCAGTGTCTCCACCTCGAGTATTGTAGATTTGAGTATTGTAGGGGTGATTATTGTGCGGACGTCACCTCGAATATTGTAGGGATAATTAATGTAGGGAGTTCCTTTCGAGTATTGTAGTTTTGATCACGGTAGTGTCTCCGCTTCGAGTATTGTAGATTTGGGTACTGTAGCCACCCTACATTGAGTATTGTAGGGGTGCTATTTGTGGGGACGTCACTTCGAATAGTGTAGGGGTGATTCATGTTGGTAGTGCCTTTCGAGAATTGTAGTTTTGATTACTGCAGTGTCTCCGATTCGAGTATTGTAAATTTGAGTACTGTAATCACTCCACTTCGAGTATTGTAGGTGGATTATTGTTAATGATGTCACTTCGAATACTATAGAGATGATTATTGTAGGGAGATACTTTCGAGAAGTGTAGTTTTAATTACTGTAGTGTCTCCACTTCAACCATTGTAGATTTGAGTACTGTAGTCACTCCACTTCGTGTATTGTAGGGGTGATTATTGTTAGTGATGACACTTCAAATACTGTAGAGATGAAGAATGTATGGAGATCCTTTCGAGTATTGCAGTTTTGATTACTGTAGTGTCTCCACTTCGGGTGTTGTAGATTTGAGTACTGTAGCCACACCACTATGAGTTTTTTAGGGGTGATTATTGTGCGGACGTCAACTCGAATACTGTAGAGAGGATTAATGTAGGGAGTTCCTTTCCAGTATTGTAGTTTTGATTACTGTAGTGTCTCCACTTCGAGTATTGCATATTTGAGTACTGTAATCACACCACTTCGAGTATTGTAGGAGTCGTTACTGTAGGGGACGTCACTTCGAATACCATAGGGATGATTAATATAGGGAGATCCTTTCGAGTATTGTAGTTATGATAACTGCAGTGTCTCCACCTCGAGTATTGTAGATTTGAGTACTGTAGTCACTCCATTTTGAGTTTTGTAGTGATTATTATTGTGGGCACCTCACTTCGAATACTGTAGGCATGATTAATATAAAGAGTTTGTTTCGTGTATTGTAGTTATGATTACTGCATTGTCTCCTCTTTGACTATTGTAGTTTTGAGTACTGTAGCAAACCCACTTTGAGTATTGTAGGGGTAATTATTTTGCGGACGTCACCTCGAATATTGTAGGGATGATTAATATAGGGAGTTCCTTTCGAGTATTGTAGTTTTTAGTACCGTAGTGTCTCCACTTCGAGTATTGCAAATTTGAGTACTGTAGTCACATCAATTCGAGTATTGTATTGGTGACTATTGTGGGTACGTCACTTCGAATACTGTAGGGATGATTCATTTTGGGAGTTCGTTTCGAGTATTGTAGTTTTGATTACTGCAGTGTCTCCATATCGATATTTGTAGATTTGAGTACTGTGGTCACTCCACATCTAATAGTGTAGGAATGATTACTGTAGGGGACGTCACTTTGAATACTGTAGGGATAATTAATATAGGGAGTACCTTTCGAGTATTGTAGTTTTGATTACTGTAGTGTCTCTACTTCGAGTATTGTAGATTTGTGTACTGTAGTCACTCCACTTTGTGTATTGTAGGGGTGATTATATTGGGGACGTCACGTCGAATACTATAGGGATGATTTATGAAGGGAATTCCTTTCGAGTTCCGTAGTTGTGATTTCTGCAGTGTCTCCACTTGGAGTTTTGTAGATATGAGTACTGTAGACGCTCCACGTCGAGTATTGTAGGGGTGATTATTGTTAATGACGTCACTTCGAATACTGTAGAGATAATGAATGTAGGGAGATCCTTTCGAGTATTGTAGTTTTGTTTACTGTAGTGTCTCCACTTCGGGTATTGTAGACTTGAGTATTGTAGCCACCCCACTTTGAGTATTGTAGGAGTGATTATTGTGGGGACGTCACTTCGAATACTATAGGGATGATAAATGTAGGGAGTTCCTTTTGAGTTCTGTAGTTGTGATTTCTGCAGTGTCTCCACATGGAGTTTTGTAGATTTGAGTACTGTAGACACTCCACTTCGAGTATTGTAGGGGTGAATGTTGTTAATGACGTCACTTCGAATACTGTAGAGATGATTAATGTAGGAAGATCCTTTCGAGTATTGTAGTTTAGATTACTGTAGTGTCTCCACTTCGAGTATTGTAGATTTGAGTATTGTAGCCAACCTACTTTGATTATTGTAGGGGTGATAATTGTAGGGACGTCACTTCCAATACTGTAGGGGTGATTCATGTTGGCAGTTCATTTCGAGTATTGTAGTTTTTATTACTGTAGTGTCTCTACTTCGAGTACTACAAATTTGTGTACTGTAGTCACACCACTTCGAGTATTGTAGAGGTGATTATTGTGGGGACGTCACTTCGAATACTGTAGGAATGATTCATGTTGGGAGTTCATTTCGAGTATAGTAGTTTTGATTACTGTAGTGTCTCTACTTCGAGTACTGTAGATTTGTGTACTGTATTCACTCCACTTTGAGTATTGTAGGGGTGATTATTGTGCGGATGTCACATTGAATACTGTAGGGATGATTAATGTAGGGAGTTCTATCGAGTATTGTAGTTTTGATTACTGTAGTGTCTCCACTTCTAGTATTGTAGATTTGAGTACTGTAGTCATTCAACTTTGAGTATTGTATTGGTGATTATTGTGGGGACGTCACTTCGAATACTGTAGGGATTATTAATATAGGGACATCCATTTGAGTATTGTAGTTTTGATTACTGTAGTGTCTCCACTTCGAATGTTGTAGATTTGAGAACTGTAGTCACTCCACTTTGAGTATTGTAGGGGTGATTATTGTTGGGACGTCATTTCGAATACTATAGGGATGATTTATGTAGGGAGTTCCTTTCGAGTTTCTTAGTTTTGATTTCTGCAGTGTCTCCACTTGGAGTATTGTAGATTTGAGTTCTGTAGTCACTCCACGTCCAGTATTGTAGGGGTGATTATTGTTAGGGAAATCACTTTGAATACTGTAGAGATGAGATTATTTTCAGGACGTCACTTGAATTCTGTAGGGATGATTAGTGTTGGGAGTTCCTTTCGGGTATTGTAGTTTTGATTACTGTAGTGTCTCCACTTGGAGTATTGCAAATTTGAGTGCTGTAGTGACACCACTTCGAGTATTGTAGGGTCGATTATTGTGGGGACATCACTTCGAATACTGTAGGGATGATTCATGTTGTGAGTTCGTTTCGAGTTTTGTAGTTTTGATTACTGTAGTGTCTCCACTTCAAATATTGCGAATTTGAGTAGAGTAGTCACCCCACTTCGAGTATTGTAGGGGTGATTATTGATGGGACGTCATATCGAATACTGTAGGGATGATTAATGTAGGGAGTTCCTTACGAGTATTGTAGTTTTGATAAGTGCAGTGTCTCCACTTCGAGTATTGTAGATTTGAGTACTGTAGCCACCCTACATTGAGTATTGTAGGGGTGATAATTGTGGGGACGTCACTTCGAATAACGCAGGGGTGATTCATGTTGGGTGTTCCTTTCGAGTATTGTAGTTTTGATTACTGTAGTGTCTTTATTTCGAGTATTGTAGATTTGAGTACTGTACTCACTCCACTTAGAGTATTGTAGGGGTGATTATTGTTAATAATGTCACTTCGAATACTGTTGTGATGATTAATGTAGGGAGATCATTTCGAGTATTGCAGTATTGATTACTGTAGTGTCTCCACTACGATTATTGTGGATTTGAGTACTGTAGCCACGCCACCTTGAGTATTCTGGGGTGATAATTGTGGGGACGTTACTTCAAATACTTTAATGGTGATTCAAGTTGGGAGTTCCTTTCGAGTATTGTAGTTTTTATTACTGCAGTGTCTCCATTTCGAGTATTGTAGATATGAGTACTGTAGTCACTCTACTTCGAGATTTGTAGGGGGGATTATTGTTAATGACGTAGCTGCGAACACTGTAGAGATGATTATTGTAGGGAGAAACTTTTGAGAACTGTAGTTTTAATTATTGTAGTGTCTCCACTTCGACTATTGTAGATTTGAGTACTGTAGTCACTCCATTTCGAGTATTGTAGTGGTGATTATTGTGTTAAGGATTTCATTTCGAATTCTGTAGGGATGATTAATGTAGATAGTTCCTTTCGTTTATTGTAGTTTTGATTAATGCAGTGCCTCCACTAGGAGAATTGTAGAATTGAGTACTGTAGTCACCCCACTTTGAGTTTTGTAGGGGTGATTATTGTGCGGACGTTACCTCGAATACTGTAGGGATGATTAATGTATGGAGATCCTTTCGAGTATTTTAGTTTTGGTTACTGTAGTGTCTCCACTTTGAGTATTGCAAATTGAGTACTGTAGTCACACCACTTCGAGTATTTTAGGTGTGATTATTGTGGGGACGTCAATTCGAATACTGTAGGGATGTTTCAAGTTGGGAGTTCGTTTCGAGTTTTGTAGTTTTGATTACTGTAGTGTGTCCACTTCGAGTGTTGTAGATTTGAGTTTTGTAGTCACTCCATTTCGAGTATTGTAGTAGTGATTACTGTAGGGGACGTCACTTCGAATACCGTAGGGAGGATTAATGTAAGGAGTTCCTTTCGAGTTACGTAGTTTTGATTACTGCAGTGTCTCCACATGGAGTATTGTAGATTTGAGTACTGTAGTTACTCCAGTTCGAGTATTGTAGGGGTGATTATTATGTGGACGTTACTTCGGATTCTTTAGGGATGATTAATGTAGGAGATCCTTTCGAGAATTGGAGTTATGATTACTGCAGTGTCTCTACTTCGAGTATTGTAGATTTGAGTACTGTAGCCACCCCACTTTGAGATTTGTAGGGCTGATAATTGTGGGGACGTCACTTCGAATACTGCAGGGATGATTCATGTTTGGAGTTCGTTTCGAGTATTGTACTTTTGATTACTGCAGTGTCTCCACATCGAGATTTGAAGATTTGAGTACTGTAGTCACTCCACATCTAGTAGTGTAGGAGTGATTACTGTAGGGGACGTATCTTTGAATACTGTAGGGATAATTAATATAGGGAGTTCCTTTCGAGTATTGTAGTTTTGATTACTGCAGTGTCTCTATTTCGAGTATTGTAGATTTGAGTACAGTAGTCACTCCACTTCGAGTATTGTTTGGGGGATTATTGTTAATTACGTCACTTCGAATACTGTAGAGATGATTAATGTATGGAGATCCTTTCGATTATTGTAGTTTTAATTACTGTATTGTCTCCACTTCGACTATTGTAGATTTGATTACTGTAGTCACTCCAATTCGAGTATTGTAGTGGTGATTATTGAGGAGATGTCACTTCGAATTCTGTAGGGATTATTAAAGTAGATAGTTCCTTTCGTTTATTGCAGTTTTGATTACTGTAGTGTCCCCACTTGAGTATTGTAGATTTGAGTACTGTAGCCACCCCACTTTTAGTATTGTAGGGGTGATTATTGTGCGGAGGTCACCTCGAACACTGTAGTTATGATTAATGTAGGGAGTTCCTTTCGAGTATTGCAGTTTTGATAACTGTAGTGTCTCCATATCGAGTATGCAAATTTGAGTACAGTAGTCACACCACTTCGAGTATTGTAGGGGTGATTATTGTCGGGAAGTCATATCGAATACTGTAGGGATGATTAATGTAGGGAGTTCATTACGAGTTTGTAGTTTTGATTACTGCAATGTCTCCACTTCGAGTATTGTAGATTTGAGTTTTGTAGTCACTCCACTTCGAGTATTGTAAGAGTGATTACTGTGGGGACGTCACTTCGATTACCGTAGGGATGATTATTGTAGGAGTACCTTTCGAGTTTCGTAGTTTTGATTACTACAGTGTTTCCACCTGGAGTATTGTAGATTTGATTACTGCAGTCACTCCAGTTCGAGGATTGTAGGGGTAATTATTGTGGGGACGTCATTTCGGATTCTGTAGGGAAGATGAATGTAGGGAGATCCTTTCGTGTATTGTAGTTATGATAACTGCAGTGTCTCCACCTTTAGTATTGTAGAATTGAGTACTGTAGCCACCATTTTGAGTATTGTAGAGTTGATAATTGTGGGTAAGTCACTTCGAATACTGTAGGGGTGTTTCATGTTGGGAGATACTTTCGAGTATTGTAGTTTTGATTACTGTAGTGTCTCCACTTCGAGTATTGCAAATTTGAGTACTGCAGTCACATCACTTCGAGTATTGTATTGGTGATTATTGTGGGGACGTCACTTCGAATAGTGTAGGGATGATTCATGTTGGGAGTTCGTTTCGAGTATTTTAGTTTTGATTACTGCAGTGTCTCCACATCGAGATTTGTAGATTTGATTACTGTAGTAACTCCACTTCTAGTAGTGTAGGAGTGATTACTGTAGGGGACGTCTCTTCGGATTCTGTAGGGATGATGAATGTTGGGAGATCCATTTGAGTATTGTAGTTATGATTAGTGCAGTGTCTGCACCTCGAGTATTGTAGATTTGAGTACTGTAGCAAAACCACTTTGAATATTGTAGGGGTGATTATTGTGCGGACGTCTCCTAGAATATTGTAGGGATGATTAATGTAGGGAGTTCCTTTCGAGTGTTGTAGTTCTGATTACTGTAGTGTCTCCACTTCTAGTATTGTAGATTTGAGTACTGTAGCCACCCCACTTTGAGTATTGTCGGGGTGATAATTGTGGGGACGTCACTTCGAATACTGTAGGGGTGATTCATGTTGGGAGTTCCTTTCGAGTTTTGTAGTATTGATTGTTGCAGTACCTCTATTTCAAGTATTGTAGAATTGAGTACTGTAGTCACTCTACTTCGAGATTTGTAGGGGGGATTATTGTTAATGACTCACTTCGATTACTGTAGAGATGATTATTGTAGGGATATCCTTTCGAGTAATGTAGTTTTAATAACTGTAGTGTCTCCACTTCGACTATTGTAGATTTGAGTACTGTAGTCATTCCATTTCGAGTATTGTAGTGGTGATTATTGAGGAGATGTCACTTCGAATTCTGTAGGGATGATTGATGTAGATAGTTTCTTTCGTTTATTGTAGTTTTGATTAATGCAGTGTCTCCACTAATTGTAGAATTGAGTACTGTAGTCACTCCACTTCGAGTATTGTAGGGTTGATAATTGTTAATGATGTCACTTCGAATACTGTAGAAATGATTAATGCAGAGAGTTCCTTTCGAGTATTGTAGTTTTGATTACTGTAATGTGTCCACTTTCAGTATTGCAAATTTGAGTACTGTAGTCACACCACTTCGAGTATTGTAGGGGTGATTATTGTGGGGACTTCACTTCGAATACTGTAGGGCTGATTCATGTTGGGAGTTCGTTTCGTGATTTGTAGTTTTGATTACTGTAGTGTCTCCACTTCGAGTGTTGTAGATTTGAGTTTTGTAGTCACTCCACTTCCAGTATTGTAGTAGTGATTACTGTAGGGGACGTCACTTCGAATAATGTTGGGATGATTAATGTAAGGAGTTCCTTTCGAGTTTCGTACTTTTGATTACTACAGTGTCTCCACCTGGAGTTTGTTGATTTGAGTACTGTAGTCACTCCACTTCTAGTATTGTAGGGGTGATTACTGTAGGGGACGTCACTTCGAATACTTTAGGGATGATTTATGTCGGGAGTTCGTTTGGAGTATTGTAGTTTTGATTACTGCAGTGTCTCCACATTGAGATTTGTAGATTTGAGTACTGTAGTCACTCCACTTCTACTAGTGTAGGAGTGACTACTGTAGGGGACGTCACTTTGATTACTGTAGGGATAATAATTGTAGGGAGTTCCTTTCGAGTATTGTAGTTTTGATTACTGTAGTGTCTCCACTTCGAGTATTGCATATTTGAGTACTGTAGTCACATTACTTCGAGTATTGTAGGGGTGATTATTTTTAGGGACTTCCTTTTGAATACTGTAGAGATGAGATTATTTTGAGGATGTCACTTCGATTTCTGTAGGGATGATTAATTTAGGGAGTTCCTTTCGAGTATTGCAGTTTTGAATAATACAGTGTCTCCACTTGGAAAATAGTAGTTTTGAGTACTTTAGTCACTCCACTTTGAGTATTGTAGGGGTGATTATTGTTAATCATATCACTTCGAATACTGTAGGGATGATTAATGTAGGGAGTTCCTTTCGAGTATTGTAATTTTTATTTCTGTAGTGTCTCCACTTCGAGTATTGCAAATTGGAGTACTGTAGTCACACCATATCGAGTATTTTACGGGTGATTATTGTCGGGATGTCACTTCGAATACTGTAGAGATAATTATGTAGTGATATCCTTTCGAGTATTGTAGTTTTGATAACAGTAGTGTGTCCACTTCGAGTATTGTAGATTTGTGAACTCTAGCCACCCCACTTTGAGTACTGTAGAGGTGATTAATGTGCGGACGTCACCTCGAATAATGTAGTGATGATTAATGTTGGGAGTTCCTTTCGAATATCGTAGTTTTGATAACTGTAGTGTCTCTACTTTGAGTATTGTAGATTTGAGTACTGTAGCAAACCCACTTCGATTATTGTAGGAATGATTATTGTAGGGAACGCCCTACGAATACTGTATGGATGAATAATGTAGGGATTTCCTTACGAGTATTGTAGTTTTCATTACTGCAGTGTCTCCACTTGGAGTTTTGTAGTTATTTAGTAATGTAGTCACTCCACTTCGAGTATTGTAGATGTGATTATGGTGGGGACGTCACTTCGAATTCTGTAGGTATTATTAATGTAGTGTGTTCCTTTCGAGTAATGTAGTTATGATTACTGCAGTGTCTCCACTTCAAGTATCATAGATTCGAGTACTGTAGTCACTCCATTTCGAGTATTGTAGTAGTGATTATTGAGGAGATGTCACTTCGAATTCTGTAGGGATGAATAATGTAGATAGTACCATTCGAGTATTGCAGTTTTGATTAATGCAGTGTCTCCACTTGGAGTACTGTAGATTTGAGTACTGTAGTCACTCCACTTCGAGTATTGTAGGGGTGATAATTGTTAATGATGTCACTTCGAATACTGTTGAGATGATTAATGTTGGGAGATCCTTTCAAGTATTGTAGTTTTATTACTGTAGTGACTCCACTTCGAGTATTGTAGATTTGAGTACTGTAGTTATTCCACTTTCAGTATTCTAGGGATTATTATCTAGGAAACGTCACTTCGAACTCTGTTGGGATTATTAATGTAGGGTGTTCCTTTCGAGTAATGTAGTTATGATTACATTAGTGTCTTCACTTCGAGTATCATAGATTCGAGTACTGTAGTCACTCTATTTCGAGTATTGTAGTAGTGATTATTGAGTGGAAGTCACTTCGAATTCTGTAGGGATGATTAATGTAGATATTTCCTTTCGAGTATTGCAGTTTTGAATAATACAGTGGCTCCACTTGGAA